>JANTPZ010146848.1:0-45819 GCA_025593235.1 Vachellia pachyceras
TGTCATATTAAGGTTGTTGCTTAATGACTATTTTCTTTTAAATGTAGCAAGAGATTGTGCATGTTAAAGGAGAATATTAATTTGGTTATGACTTGAGAGAGCTTAATCAATTGCTTTTGAACCTTAGACAAACATATTATGTCATTTACTCACTAATAGAGTTGTATGCATTTAAATCTCATGAATTGCATTGGTGAAAAATAATCCTAGGCATCTCTCATTGTTCAATTAAAGTTTTAGTGAAATTAGTAAACCTTTAGGACCCCAATTATTCAATTGATTCCCTCAACCTAATTAATCACATAATTGCATTGATTTTCTCGTTTATGCGTTAGTCCTCGTGGGAACGATATTTTTATACTACTTGCGACCCGTACGCTTGCGGTAAGCTATAAGGCAAACAAGTTACACCATTGTTTAAAGCACTTAGAGTCTACATTTGAAGTTAGTTAGGTTTCCCCTGTTTTGTGTCCATATCTTTCTAGTTCTTCAGAATACGTAGAAGGGGCTGATTAGTTTCTTCTAGTAACGCATCAGGAATGGATGATCATCAGCTAATTCATTTTCAAGATGGGAAAGAGAGAAGTCCTTCCCATAGTCCCAAAAAGATTCAGACAGATCAAAGGCAGAGAAAATTCAGTGTCATAATAAGACATCCAAAACACTAGCTTTGTACAAGGACAAGGATGAAGATCCTCTCAAATGTGATTCTCCATTACAGTGCTAGGCAAAAGTTAGTTGATGTTGTTAAATTGTGAGCATAGGTTGTTTTTGTGAGATTTTGCAGTTTTGTATGGACCTTCTCTTTGTTAGTTTCCCTTTAGTTTGAACCCCATCATCCGGTGGGGTTGAAAAGTGCACATTGTAATTCATGTTATTTTTCATTTCTGCAAGGAACGAATCTTATTTATCATTTGTGTAATCAACTGCTGCTTCTGTTACAGTTGTACTTGTGGCAAGTGAGATAAATGAATGAAAGCTTGTCAATTATATATTCTTCTTCCTTTGCCTCACCAATATCAATAATCATCTTCCAGAAACCTCAATTCGCTGCTATGATCCAGTGTTGTTATTTCACGCAGATACGCATCCACACCAGCACTCTTTTTATTTGATTATTGAAGCCTATAATTTCCACAAGAAGACAAAAAATTGTTATTTTTTAATAGTAAAATTGGTAAAAATTCCATTTTGAAAATTTTGCTGGTTGGAAGGACACGAGAATGCCAGTACTCTCATTGTATAAAATCATGCAGAATAATGTTACTTTATATGGTTAATAAAATTTCTAAAGAGGAACTTTTTACAATATTTTGATTTTAATAGTGATTTATTTTTTGCTCTTCCCCGAGTTTAGAATTTGCATAGGATGCCATCTTTTAATCTGTTTGTTCATACTTCATTGCTTGCAAGCCGGAATAAATAAAATAAACACTTGAGACAAGGGATCCCATGCAGATGCGCATGTGCCGTTTGTTCTTCTGTCAGAACCAATGTGCCAAACATAACTTGTTATCTACAACAAGCCAATTGTTTTTGTGCAAAACAAAAAGTTTCGATTATAAATGCTTCATCAGTTGTGATTCAAACTACCCTTTTTCTTGGTTGACAGAAAAAAAAAAGTACTCTTTAGGGTAACATCGTCAATCATCAATAACATAAAAGGCAGGAAAGCTTCCATGCCTTGTTCCCTCGATCATATGTAACCTGTCATGGCAAAAATCATTATTTTTCATTTGGGTTCTTTGCTTCTACCACAAGCGTCATGATCCGAGTGACCTTTCCCCAGTTCTTTTTTAATTTTAACGAGTTACTGTTCTTATTTGATGAGCAGAGAATAATGTATATGCACATGCAATCATAATCCTCCATTAAGGTATTTTAATACTCTTGTGTGGTGTGGCCAGTTAAGTTTCTTAAAACCTTCGGAAGGGTCAACCATTATGCTACCTATCAACTTGTTTAAACAATGTGCCAATCATTGCCCTGTTTATACATTGCAAACTTCCAAGGTAAGTTTAATCCCAATTTTCATAAAAAAAATCTCAAGGAAGGGAAAATAAACATTCATTTTTACACTATATTGTTGGTGGAGGAAAACCCATTAACTTTGTTGCCGAGCAAGGCTTTCAACGTTTGTTCCATACCATCCAATCTCTTCAATTGGCTCACATATTAATACACTACATAAGTAAATTTCACACATGTGATTAAATATCATTTAAGAAAACAGAAAATTGTAATTTGATTTAAGGTGAAAGTAATAGTAATTGCATTCTTGTATAAAGTGACAATGCCAATTTCAACCTCATATCTTTTTTAAGATTCGAATTTTGGGAGTTTCCTCCCAAAAGTCAAGTTCAAGTAGGAATCATAAACAAGAATATATACAAAGAAGAGTATATAATGTTGTAAAAAATGTGAAAGGGAATTTTCTTAATATAAACTCGATCTATTATTGAATATATAAAGATGGTAACAATAAATCTCCCTCTAAAACATAGTACCTATCTAGTTTACCTTAAAATTATTTCTTGCCAGACAAAGAGCAAACAAGGCCATTATCACAGACCAAGTAGTTTTCTTCTGATTTTACCCTTTTTCTTGTGTTTGGGCAGATCTACTGAGGAGGCAGAGTTTTAACATGGACACATAAATGCAACATGTGTGTACCTATACTCACAGTTAGTGAGGACAGCATTGCAAAAATATTGTAGATATTTGGGGCATCAAGTCTCACAAAAGGAAAAGAGGCCTCTGGTAAAATGCACTTTTTGATGGTAATAATATTAATTAATTGAAGGGTGTGAAGAAGTTGTCCTTTTCTTGTTTGTTTGATCTTGTTTTCGGATTTACCAAAATTGGATCTGACAAGCTGGCTAAGTGTCGGCTGTGAAAGCACCACACATTTCTCTCCCTCTCTCTGCCAATTGTAATTCTAAAATGGTACCATCAAATTATCAAGTCTGTAAGTAGGTTTCACCAAGGCAGAGTCTATCAAACATTTAATATTCAACAATAAACCATAGTAGTCTCTTTTTCTGTACTATTACTTCCTCTTCAAGCTTGCTGTTGCTAGTTGAATAATAATTAATTTATCATAAAAAAAATCATTTGATACTCGAGCGTTGTAATTTTTTGAATCGCATATTCTTTCCAAGTATTAAATCCCAACTTGGAAAGAGATGTTATTAATGGGCCGGATCTTCGCAGCACTGGTGGAAGAAAAGAAACAAAATGATTAAAAGGCCCAATTATTAGGAGTACGTGGCAAGAACTCCCATGTAGACACTGCTTGGTTTAGAACTTTAGTACATGAGTTTACCTCTGCACGGGAGGAGTCATCTGCCGCATTTGTAGTCCAACGGTTAGGATAATTGCCTTCCAAGCAATAGACCCGGGTTCGGGTTCGACTCCCGGCAAACGCAACATATAATTGTGGTGTATGCATTTTTTAAGTTTTTAACACTCTCGAAAATGAGAGCAAATAAAATACTAATAATAGTGGTGGCAGTGGTGTTCGAAGTCACCAGCCCATTTTATAAGATGGAATTGATTTTAATAGATATGAATATGAACCTTAAAATTATGTTTGGATTATGAAAATGAAAATAAAATCCATGTCTTTTCTATGAATGTTAATTTTTTTGGAAATTTAATAAAAAAGACTATTTTATAAGAAAATAAATTTTATTCAAAAAAAATTGGACTCCATGAAACCCAGATAAATTTCATGGGTTTGGGTATGGAATTGAAATTAAATGTTTTTGTGGAATTAAATTCCATATGAAGTTGTAATTTCATCATACCAACACATAACTATATCATGAAATTAAATTTCAATTATAATTCCATCCTCTTATTTTCATCGTACCAAACCGGACGTGAGGTGTAGAAGATCTCATAGTCTTCCCCTCAAACCTCTCGGGTTTGTAAAGCATTTTCAACTGCGCGGCTGATGCGGCTGTACAGTCAAGATTCTCCGAATGTGGTAGTGCTCCTCATTTTGCGGCTCCATTGGTTTTAGCGGTGATATAGAAATCGCCTATCTCGTTATGACGTGCAATTGGGAGACTATACTCATCATTTTACGTAATATTAACGGGTTTAGCGTTCTGGTAAATGAAGAACTATTTTCTCAATACATGAAAAGTATTTTCAGAACCCCAATTTAAACCGCGTTAAGGCTTTTTCATAATGTAATGAGCTCTTTTATGACATGTTAAGGCCACATAAAATTCTCCTGCTTTTTATCACATTAAGATCAATTTAATGATCTGACCAACAAACTCCCGCTACATTCGAAAACAAATGATTTTTTTTTTGTTAGAAGAATGAGCAAACCAATCACAAACATATTGGAATCAATTATACGCTGGCCGCGGAGAGCCAGATGCGATAGAGACAGCAGTAGCAGGAGAGAGACAGTTTTTTTCAAAATTAGAAAAATTATGCGACTCATGCATAATTGAAAAAAATTTCCCTCTTTTCAATAAACGGTTGTATAACAAAATATTAGCTCGCAAAACCAAATAGTATCTCAAAACTCTGAAGCACCAAGACATAAGACAGGCTGTAGCTAGGCTCTCAGCAACAACGCCAAACAAAACTTTCAAGCTGGTCAACTGGCTCTCTCAGAAACGTCGAACTAAACTTCCTAATAGGTTTACTTTGCTATGGCAAAATGCGGAACAATGTCATTAGGATGGATGCTCATGATAGTGCATCTGGGAAAAAATGCCGGCGGTATAGGTACTTGCCATCACTGACCACCATGCTTGGCCTTGTTATGTTGTTGAAGACCACTCTCAGAGTTGAAGGTCCTGTACAAATCACAACAAAATCACAACTAATCCAAACAAATAAATATTTATACCTTGGGGATCAAGAGAACGTACTTGCTGCAAGATTTGCAGGACAACTGTCCTCCAGACTTGGGCTCCTTGCCTTCACTGTTAGGAGTCTTTGTCCCCTTCTTCATTGGGTGAGGAGTTGCTGTATGACCACCTTTCTTAGCATCTATAACAACATACCAATCACCGATCAATTATAAAAAAGAAAAACATGATAATCACACGCCATAAAATGATTCAAACTAGCGTTTGTAAGCCATCCAAAAACAGAAAACCAAGTGACAAACAGAAGTACTTGGGGAACAAAAGTATAAGGGGCCTCACCATTCTTTTCAGGAGTACCGGATTTAGCTTTCTTGGCAGAAACTGGAGTTTTAGCTGCGGAATCATTGGGTCTCTTCTTACTCAGAACCCCCTTCAGACCACAATATCATACTCTAAGCATGCTTTATTGCATCAAAACACAGTGCTCAAAACAAAATGGGCGTTGCAAGTAACCACACATCACTTACCTTCTCGGGAGTCACCTTCTTGGGGGTCTCCTCATCATCCTCATCACTCTCATCATCACTATCGCTATCAGCATCCATCAAATCCTATGATGATAAAAATGGGCAGATGTCAAGAATAATCAGAACACAATATGGATCACAAAAAGAAGTGTTCAATTTAGGCTGGAAGAACAAAAAATGAAGACAGCCATGTCGCTGAAGTATTATCTCTTTCCAACATTTTTGTACGTGTAGGCTTTGTAGCAAAAGCATATGACATCCTCATATAGTCATAAAACAAAATAAGAGTTAAACCCACACAATTTAAAATACCTCATCAGAAGCTCCATCTTCATCATCGTCATCATCATCTTCAGAATCATCATCCTCAACATTCTTTGGATCAACCTTGCCATGCTTTCCGGAATCATTCACAATGGCATCACTTTTTTTAGATGCGGCAATCTTAGCTAGGGCAGTCTTAGCATCAGGTTTCCCTGAAAGAAAACAGAAATTAGTCGCCATGATATAAAAAATCTAGCTAATAAAAATAACAGATTTAACGCAAGCACACACCATTATCTTTTGCCATCACTGGGAGATCCACATCCTCATCACTGTCTGTCCAAGTCAAACAAACGAACATGTAAGAGCAGCCAGCTTAACAAGTTAATATAGAAAGAATTCCACAAAGTGACTACTCACCAGACAAGTCATCAAAGTCGTCACCCGTGAAACCACAAACATCGTGTATTAAGGAAAAATGAGGGAAGTTATAGTACTTGCATGTCAAGCCATTGATATTTTAGAAAAACCTTTAGTGTCCTATACTTGAAACCAAGGCCAGGAGAAAAGGAACTACCGATAGAAATAGAATTCTAATTTTGATAGCCCTTACCCAATGATCATAATTAAAAGGTACCAAAGAATTCAGAGGCAAAAAAAAAAAAGAAATGAAATGAACAAGCGAGGCCCGTGGCATTCAGAAAGTTAAAATATTAAGAGACAGCTCACGGCTCTATAAAATCAAAATAACTGTAAAAAAAGTGATGAATGGCAAAGGATATTCTTCTTCAGGAAGTTCAGCTTTATATCCACAGAAAAAGACGCTCCCATTTTTTGAATTGTGGGAGAGCTCAAACTCCTTTTCCAAAACTAAGTCAAATGATATCTGGGGGATATTATCCTTTGAGATGGTTCCCAGAACAAACTTCTGGTCACCAAATTTTAAGTAAAGAACCACAGGTTCAGCTCCCTTATCTTTCTTTGTCTCACCAAGAGCAGCCTGCAAGAGCGACATCATTTCAGGAGGTTTCATTGAAGAACAACAGTATCTAATTGATTGACAACAAAGCTCTAACCTGAGAGAGATGAATGTAGGCATCAAAATCTTGAGGATCAACTTTAACAGGCTCCCCAGCCTTAACCTCAACACCTGTATTTGACGGCCAAACAGCACTTGATGAACAAAAAGAAATCATGTTTCACCAACTTCAACATGCCATATAGACTCCAAATAACGAAATGACTAGTCAAGAATGGATGATAAACTGTCTTTTTAAGACGCCACTATAACTATAAGCATCTCATTCTCACTTCAAACTTGGAGCTGGTGGCTTTCAAACAGGTAAAATGTTTCACATAAACATCAAACACAGCTAAACGCGCACGAGATATATTAGCACTTCATTTAACAAACAGATTGGCCTATAAACGCAGCAACGGACCAATAGAATGAATGAGAAGCGATATAAATGAAATGCAAGAATACTGCAGCTATAAGCGAAGCTATGGCGTGGAAATAAATAACTGGAGAAAAGATAGGAATACCCCAGAACTCCATTAGCAGAAGAGGGACGGAAGCACTACGCGTGAAGAGGGGCAGCGGAAAGGGCTTTAGGAGAGAGAGGGAGCTGAAGCAGCAAGAACAGACACTGAAATGGAAGTCGGGGATTTTTATAACCGGGCTGCCGCCTACTAGGGTTTTAGAGCTCCCGCCCCTTTTGTCCCCCCACCCCTTCTTCTTCTGTTTTTTTTTTAACGATATTGGCCATCACATGTTAGGTTATTGGGCCTCAGCTACTTTCATTGCGCCTAAGCCCAAAATATTACTAAGTTGCAGAAGCAGGGTCCGGTCTTGCATTGCTCTCGCGTTCATTGGGCGTTTTATCTTGTGAAAATCTTCCATGACACATATGGTAAAGAACGGACTCAACTTCCACAAGGAGGTGGGTTCGATTCCCTCTACTGTTGTGTTGACTCCTTTGGTAGGCGATCTCATAAGTCTTTTGTAAGTGCTCAAAGAGCCCTGGGGCCGTACCCTGACTTTGGTGGGGAACCGATACCGAACCCACCTAAACTTTTTTGTACCAAAAAAAAATCTTGTGAAAATCTTTTATTTGTTTCAACGGAAAGCGCAACATTGTGTACTTTGTATTATTTCTCTTTTCCTTTATTCTTTTTAGATTATTAATTTGGGTGACTTTGTCCCCAAGGTTGTCTTCATGTTAATACATTTTATATGTGTCTGGCGTATATATCATATATCAATGGGTATTTTTTGTGTTATGCATTGTAAATAAAACTAAAAGCATATTTCATATGCTTAATCTTTTTCCAAACACGGTTGAGGCGTTCAATGCTCACCAATCGCCATCAAAACTTTGAAATATATTAATAAGTTTGATTTTACTAAAAAAGATTAGCTTTTCACGTAATGATAGACTAAGGTTTAAATTCCTAGAGGAATAGGCAGCCACATTTAGTGTATTATAGTATGTCAAACATGATTGTACACGAGTTGACAAAAAATGTATACTGGTTTAGCTCTTCCACCATGGTAAATAAAATTTAAACGGCATCGTAGCCCTTGCTCAATACATGAGTATTGTATATTAAAAGGGATAGAACAATTGAACCAAGAAAAAGAGGAGAGCAAACAAGTAAGAACCGTTTGAGATAATATCAAATGCTTCTCATTACATTGCATTTATAGCTGGTGTAATTCTTTCTGACTCAAAACATCACAAAATCGAAACTGCGTTTGTACATGGTAGGAGAGAAAACAGAGATAAGAACTGCGGAATTGAATCCGGGAATGAAGTAAAGATAGCTCGTGTAGGATGACAATAGGCAAAAGTACCTGTCAAAACTACTACAGATTTAGAGCTCAACCGCCCAAGCGCTAGCTGCAACAGAAATTAAATCATGCGCCATTCATAACTGAATAACAGGACAGAATCTATGTTATCATTGTCCGTTAGGACTTCCAAGTATTTATTGAGGCACAACTCTGTAATTGGCAACCTCTTTTCTCATTTCTGAGAATGTCAGTTTGCAAGCAAACCAGTTTTGGTCACTCTGTCAACCTCCCCGGAGCAAGATGCAAACGTTGTCGTCTCACTACCCGCATCTTGCAAGCTCACGCTGCTACACTTTCGCGGGCACAGAAAGAAGTTCCTGGACCCAAGCGCTATCAGCTTCGCCTCCCACTGCAAACCTGATCACCACACCAAATAAATAAAAACATTCCAACAAAAACAGCACCGGGAAGGAAAAAACAGCGAGACAAACTGACAAGGCTCACTTTCCAAGCTAAATTGCGAATAATGGAGGTCAAAATCGGAGGGATCAGTGCTCGGCACGACCGGCCGGCGACCTTCCTTCACGTACTGCCGCACCGTCGCCGCCACCAAATCTTTCACCGACGACTGCGGCGTCATTACGACCTGCACCGGCCCGAGGCTCCCCTGCACCGTCACTTTAAGCAGCAATTTCGGCGGTACTCGTGGCAGATCATGATCAGGAAGCGTCGCGGTAATAATACTTCCGTAGGACAAAAGGTCCGGCACGGTCCTAGGCCGTCGAATTTGAGGCGACTTTGGAGAAGCAGGGTTCATTCCCTGCAGGAACGACGAATTCTGGCTTTTCCGGTGAGGCATGGCGGAGGCGACAGATGAAACACAATATGTCCACGGACAGGAACTTGGGAACTTTCAAAGCGTCGGATTGGATACGGATGTTGATCAGAATCAATCGGCGGAATTAACAAATCTGAGGCGAGGGAAGGCAAGAGCTGCACAAGAGCTTCGGCTGAGAGGCTGAGGCGAAGCGGGGGTGACCATAACAAGAAGGGTAAAATAGTAAATGAGCAGATGAAGAGAGAAGGAGAGGGAGGCGGAGGAGGAGAAGAAGATTTGGAAGGAGGAAATGGCGGAGTATGTGTGATTTTAATTTTTATAGAAGGAAGGGGGGAATGACGGAGGGAGCTAGTGAGCGTTCCAGATTTAATATTTTCGAATAGAAAATTAAAATTTTTTAATAAAAAATAATTATGATTTTAAATTGTATATTCAGGAAAATAAAGTTTTTATAGAATTGACCTGGACCTTTTAATAATGAGTTAAGGGAGGGAAAGATGTCTGTCTGTTTGCTGGCAATACATGACGTGCGTGGAGTGGATTGAGGGATGTAGATGATGCGGGAAACTGGATGATGACACGTGGAGCATCGGCTCTGGCGCAGTCTTAGCGATAAGAGGAGGCTTCGCGATGGATCAGGCGATCAGGGGAGAGAGGAGATACCGTGGACGATGACGACATATTGGTATATTGACCCCACATTGGCACCTCACCACACCAGGAGGCCTGCCTTACGCCCTTACGTGATTCACTCACATCCACACTTGCCAACTCACTACTATTGTTGTTGTCATCGTCTCGACCGACCTAAACTTTCAGGGGACAGCGGAACTTTTGATGATGTTTTAAAGGATCTGAAAGGTCTGTGGGTGTGAAATCATGTTGTGTTGTTGATGCAAGATACATATGTTGAGCTTATGTGGTCAATAGAGAAGAACAGCTGATGGGCTATATGCATGTACGTGTTAGAATAAGAATGAAAGCTCTAGGTGAAAGCCCTCCTTCATTCATTCCCTCCAACATGAGTAGTGACGTGGGAGTCTTAATGGTTGCAAGTACTGCGGTGTGGCTGCGAATGAATTCACGTAAACCGAAAAGAGAGAAATGGGATATAACATAGGCACGTAACAGGGACCTTTGTTTTTTGGCAAATGACCATCAGGGTGTTTTCAAAACAATTAATTCTAGAATTAGGGGCCCTTTATAATAATTAACAAGCACTTGCGAGTTGCGAAGGGTAAGTGATGATGGAGATCGTATTTATATATATTCTGTGTATTGGATGTCGTTTTCAGGCTCATCCCTGTATATGTCATTCTCCCTTCCATTAGATAGTAGGACGCGGGAGGCGAAGACAAGGGCCGGAGGTGAGTCGGTCCAAGAGATATACGTACGTGTGTGGTGATATTCACACCGACCGAATCTGGAGTGTATCGTACAAAGTGGGCTTTATGGACGTGAAAGGGTAAGGAAGGGTGGTACTGGTGCCACAAATCTGGGATTTGAACATTGGTTAATATTATATTAGTGCCCCCCCCCCATGCACGCACGCGTCACGTGTTTGGCCTATCTACTCCCTCCAGAGGCTGTAATCTCATCTGTCATGGAAACTCCTACACAAACAACGACCACAACTTGCATTGAGCCCCTTGTTGTTCCTATACTTCTACTCAAAATAATAATCAAATAATCCCACTCGTCTGATTCTTATCCCCCGATCTTCCTCTCACACTACAAACTATTTTGCTTAAGCTCTAATATCATAAAATACTACTTAAAGAAGCTTACTCCCCTGTGAAGACGAATTTATAATCTCTGCCTTCTCTGACCATAATATAAAGTGAAAACCCAGAAGTTCTCCTTGCCAAGGAGATATAAAACTGAAAAGCACGCATGCCCAACTCGTCTTCCCAAGCCGAAATGTCCAGTCTATCTATTTGCTTCGACTATCGGCTAGCTGATCCTGAATGTCCAGTCTGTTGGATGTGTCATGGCACCCATAAGCCCAGTAATCAAAATCTAGAACGCATCAAGCAATAGCTGTCAAACCACTAATCTAACAAAAAGAGCGATCCTCACAATCCAATGAACTAATATTCAATTATTTTTTGCGAGACATATACATTTAATTAGTACTTGATCATATTTTAAATAAGATGGCATTTAATAAGATGATACATGTGCATCAAGAGAGAAAAAAACTGCCAAAGCTAGTGTGACCATGCTGATTAATATGCATGCACATGCACCCACACTAATATAATAAATATTTTATTTGTAATTATGATATCACTATTTCTTCCCTCATTCTATTGTACAAAAAAACAACAACTTCTTTATGTACTTTCTATACATGTTTTAAAATTTATCTCTCTCTCCATATATATATATATATATAATAGCAGTGACATGTGGAAGTGAGTTGTCAAAAAAAATCCTCATCTGTGTTTGTGTTGCCATGACTCTCTCATTTGTTCTTGTGTTTCCAGACTGTTGCTGCTGCAACCAAGCAAAATTTAAAGGTGTGTTTGATACCATATAACGGTATTAGAAGTTTCAGAACGTGTTGTCAAATCAAAAAATTTGATATCTGTTGATAAAATTTTTAAACATCCTAGACTCTTGATGTTAATCTATTTTGTTAATTGAATATTTAAAATTACTTAACGAAAGTCTTTGACCAAAAAAATTACTTAGCAAAAGTGATAACAAACCATCTCTCCCCTGCTTCTCCCATAAAAAAAAGTAATACAAAAAATAACAGGTCAACAAATGTGCAGAGAGTATCGAAACTACAAACAAGCACTTTGTAGTTTCGATACTCTTTTCATATCTCTTTTGCAAGAATATTTTTTATCACTAGTTTTAGCTTTTCAAAGAATTCACTATGCTTGATTTTCAGCCGATTCTTTCCTTGAGGCCCAAGTTTCGTCTGGCAGGCTCTCCCTATATCAGTTTTTTTTTAAAAAAAATTCCTTTCTTTTCTGTTTTTTTTTCTTTTTCTAGATTAAAAATCCCTTTTCTAATTAAATATAGATTTATAGTTTTTTTTCCATGTGTACATATATAAGATGAAAGCTTTGGCTTCCCCCATTTTTTCAACCCTCTTCTTCTGCTATTGTGGTAGCTTTTTATTTTGTAGTGATTGCTCATCTAGTCTCTCAAGGTGAAGCACTCCTTAGACAGTATGACCTTGATTTTCTGCCTTTAATTTATTTAGCTTGTTATTCATAAACTTGCCTAAAGAAGATTGATTGAAAAATATCAAAAATTTCATTCTTAAAAAATACTTTATATCTTTTTATACGGTGAAATGAAATGCATCTATAATTTCAAAAAGGTTTATATCTTTTTATACATGGAAAGTACTTATACTTTATGTGATGTTTTTAGGTTTAATATCATATAACGGTACCAAGTTTCAGAACATGTTGTCAAATCAAAAAATTAATATGTTGATAAAAATTTTAAACAACCTAAACTCTTAATATTAATTTATTTTTTGAATTGAATATTTAAAATTACTTAACGAAAGTGTTTGGTTCTCTCCCCTCCTCTCTCATAAAAAAAAAGTAACGCCGAAAATAAAAGGTCAACGACAATGTGTTTGAAAACAGATAGAAGGGTGTTTATATCTTTTTTTTGTCATAGAAAAGTGTTTTTATCATTTAGGAGGTAAATGTGTAAATAAAATTATCTTATTTTTTATTAAAAAATTATCTAATTTTATATAAAAATACTATTAAAAATATGTTTAACATTTTTTAGCAGAATGCCAAACAAGCCCATAGTGTATTTTGTTATTCTCTTAGCCGACCGTTTGGGTTTTGGTTTTCAAAATCTGAAACTGGCTTTGACCACTGCGGCGGAAGAAATCGCCAATCATTTTTTTCATTCAACACCCACTTAACTTCTTCGTCCACATTCCAAGCATATATATATACAGGTTGATTTAACTAGGATTCTTCTATTGCTCGCTAGACTATATCTAAGCTAGTTCATTCTTTATTTTCGTCACCTTTTCCAGGTGAATATTGCGAGCTTCCCATTTCCAGGGTTTTTTTTTTAAATTAGAGGAAAGTAGGCGGAAGCTAATCCGAACAGATTTTTGACACAGAGGAAGGGTTTAGGTTATATTTTCTTGTTTTCGGCTAGTCAAATTTCTTTTCAAGTTTGAGTACATTTCTCTGTTCGATTTTGACATGAAGTTTCAGCTCTGACGCTCAGAAAGTTCATATTCAGTTTTCCACTGCGCTAGTCGTTTGAAAGTTCGAGAATAACTTTTACAGATTTTGAGGTTAAATTTAGATTTTAAAGAACAACTTTTACATATCTAAGGCAAAACCTTAACCTAGGTTTTGAAAAGGTTATTGTGTTTGGGAATTTTTTGCTTGTATGGATTCCGAGGTAAAAGGTAGGTAGGAAAGATAGAGAAAGAAAAAGTAAAAATGAGAAAATTTATCAGGAGAGAATGTGTGATTTGATAAGAAAATAACCTTTTTCAAAACCTAGGTTTTAAACCAAGATTTTATATCTAGAATAACTTTTCCGAAAAATGTGAGTATTTGGATAAAACCTAAATTTTGTGGTAAAACTTAGACTTTAGGGGTGAAACCAAACAAGTTCTTAATTGTTGTTGCTTTGTCTTCTACGAGTGAAATCTGATTAAATTTTATTTCAGAGTTGAAGGTTTGCTCTCATTCTTCGAATGAAGAATTTCGTCACTAAATGTCTGACAGAGAAGTAAGATGGAGCTAAGTGACAACCAAGGGATTCTAAATACCCCTGCGAAGTCCCATATCTGTGATGAATCCTTAATCATTTCAACAAAAAGTGTTAGTTTTGCAGACTCGATAATATTTGATGAGGAATCAGCAACCATGGACAACATGGCTCCTTTATCCCAAAGTAATTAATGATGTTAATAGTTTGAGCAATTTGCAAATGAGCTACTCTATTATCGTGAGCAGCATTTTTCTGAGCAATTTATGTTTGAATATGCAGGTTTCTATCTTAATGATATTTGATGAACTATTGCCAAGCTTTGACCTCTCAACCCCTGAAAAGCCGATTTCTATGGGACTCCATTCTCATTTTTCTGCTGAATCTTCCATCTTTGCACCTTCACAGTAAGGAGATCTTAAAACTACGATTGAAAGGATGGGTATATTAGAACCAAAATATGACAAAGAGTCAACAGTCACCGGAATTAAGACTGGTTCATTACCCTAATCAATCTATCGTTGATGTTGATAAGTAGACTGTGAATATGTTGATTTGCTCTTGTTAACGGCATTTTTCTAAGCAACTGTGTCTGAATGCAGGTGATGATCTTAATGCCAAACTTACTGAGTCTATGCCTATGTTCTTTGGCATTTCTACCCCAGCTTCAAAAGATAAATTTGCACCTTCAAGGGAAGGAGATCTTAAAATTGTGACTGAAAGGATGGATATGGTAGACCCAATATATGACCTAGAGTCAACAAGCACCGGACTTGAGACTGGTTCATTACCCTCAAGTATCCATTTGTCCATGCTAATAAGTAGATTGTGAATATGTTAATTTACACTTGACAAGGACGATTCTATAAGCATTTGTTTTTTAATGCAGTTGATGATCTTAATGCCAAACTTACTGAATCTACACCCATATCCTTTGGTATCTCTACCTCAGCTTCAAAAGACAACAAAAGAAAGGTCAATGCACAAAATTGTATCGGAACACCTAAGAAGAGGAAGAAGGTATACTGGCCTAAGGTGAAAGGCCAAACAAAATGGAAGACAACACCCAAAGTGCCTCTTGAAAACAAGACCAAGAGAAGGAATGTTTCTATGGTGAATGGTGAGAAAGGTAAACACAAAAGGACTTCAAAATCAAAGTCAATAAAGCAATCAAAAGAAAGTGATTCAGGAGTTGATGAATGTGAATTTGATACTTTCTTTGGTGAGACGTCGCTTGATGTAGATAAGCATAAATTTCAAGATGAATTCCTTTCTACCCTAAAGGAGCATATCATATCCAAGAAAACTCCCACACTTGCAAAAGGAAAATCAGCTAAGCGGTCTTTGAAATTTGAACTGGATGAAAATTTCGAAGAACCTCTACACATGCAGTATGATCTCGATGAATTGGGTTTTAAAGGTGATTCTCTACAAATATTGAAAAAGAAAAGAACTCAAGAGAGTATCAACCCAAGTTGTCCTTTGCTTACCAGAATTAGGACAATGGAACTCAAAATTCCTACCCAAAAGCGATCTGAAAGTCAAAAGAAGAAAGGGATTCAAGAACATGAATTACCATCTCATTACATCAAAAAGCGAAAGCGTTCAAATAACCGCACGAGGAAAATCAATTTCTATGGTGTTACAATTTGCAATTCATTTTCATTGTCCCAACAAAGGGTTGAAGAAGAAAAGGAAAGGCATGGATTGAAGCATCAGTTTGAGTGGAAGATAAAAGGAAAGAGGACAATGAAGAGGAGGAGAATAGAGAAAACAACCAACTTCGGACTTAGGAGTGGACATAATTCCAAAGCAGGACTTTGGGAAGTGGGAAATAAGAGAGGGAAGTAAGGCCCTACATGCTATGAGCAATTTTGTGGAGTATTCTTTGGATGAAGATTATCAAGGTGAGAATGAATTGAAAGATGAAAGGAAAGGAAAAATAAGAAGGAAAAAAGAAAAATCAAATGTAAAAAGGATTTCAAGAAAGGAAGCAAATTGTTCTCATCAAGAAATTCCAATCTTTGAACATTACGAAAGAAACTACTTAAAAAAATAAAGATAGGAAGTTAATTCCTTATAGAGGAACAAAACAAGGTCGACGACTTAAAGTCAAGACCAGCAACACTGAGTTAGTTTCTTACAAAAATCAAGATGGTCAGATAGTTTCTTACAAAGGAATGAAAGAATGTCAACGAATAAAAGTTAAGGTTAACTTTGATTAGGAGACTTTAAATGAATGGAATTTGGTTAAGCTGTACGATGAAAATGAAAATAATAAAGAATACTGGTGGCAAGAAAGATCAATTTATTTGGGAAGAGTTAATCCTTTTATGGGCGCCTGCATAACTTCCTTGGTAAGCATTACCCCCCCCCCCAAAAGTATTATAATGAATGTTTTCATTGCATGAAGTATATTAAATGCAAAATTATAAACTTTTCAGGTAATAGATCTTTTTCGCCATGGAAAGGTTCTGTTTTAGATTCTGTCATTGGGGTATTCTTAACTCAAAACGTCTCGGATCATTTATCCAGGTTAAGTTTAATGGCTTGAATTTATTTGATATGGATAGTATATTTAACATTATTCATGAGGTTTCAATTTTTATTACTACGGCCCTGCCTACATGTCTCTTGCACCTTTCCCATCAAAACTTCTTCAGAAGAAAGAAAAGACAATCTACCCTTGTTGAAACTTGAAAATTCCTCAGAAGCTAGTACAACAAACGAAAGTTTAAATCTGGGGAATAAAAAACTATACTCTCCGGGTATAGTTTTTGGCAAGAAAAAGTCCCCTTCTACGAAGAAAAAAGGTGATCAGACAGAGCAAGAGAGAAGGAAGGAAGAGGAAGAAGCTGAGGAACAAGACAAGCAATATTGGGAATCATTAAGAAGAAGGTTTAAGCAATACTGCACTCCACGAAGTAGTGACCATGCTGACTCGATCGATTGGGAAGCAGTGAGATGTGCAGACGTCAATAAAGTTGCCAAAGCTATTGAAGATCGTGGACAACACAACATGATTGCTCTACAGGTTCAGTATATATACACGCTTTATATAATAATCGAACTAACTAGTTTAAGTCTGACCTTTCTGAGTATTTTTACTATAATGGCCACTGAGTATACTTTTATTTAATATCTGCAGGCTTTACTAAATAAGCTGGTAGAAATGCATGGGAGTACTGATCTTGAATGGTTAAGATATGCCCCACCCAATGAAGTAAAGTAAGTCATATGTACGGTGACTTTATTAATGTTAAGCCAAACATATTCTATGAAATCAAAAGGACAATAAACTCTACGTTGCAGGGAGTATCTTCTAAAAGTATATGGGTTGGGATTGAAAAGTGTGGAATGCATAAGGCTTTTAGCACTTGAGCAAATTGCTTTCCCGGTAAGCATCTAAAAATGCATAAATGTTTATAGGTTAGAAATTTTTGAGATTGTATTAATGAATTTCATATTCACAATGTTTTTCTAACAAGGTGGATTAGAGCTGGTAATGCGAGTTGAGCCCGCCAGATTCTGACGGGCTTGCCAGCCCGCCCCGCCTGGACCGCGGGTTCTAGCGGGCTGGCCTGTGGGTTGGCGGGCCAGCCTGCCAGCCCGCTTTTATTTTATTTTTTTAAATTTTTTAATTCTTATATCCTATATATTTTTACTTTTTCCATCTTAATAATTTTTATAAAGATAAAAAGTAATATTAAAATCTATTTTTATGATAAATAATACATAATATATTAAAAAATAGTATAAAATATCTTATTTTTTCATATCAACTTCCTATAATACTGTATTTAAAATTATAACAAAACATTAATACTGATATTTTTTGAAAACTTGAAAAAAAAATCATTATTAAAAATTTATTAATGGAAAAAGAATCATATGACTATACAATCTTATAATAAACATTTTTAAAAAAGGTAAAAATATAAAATTTTAATTTTTTTTAAAAAAATAAATCAGCCCGCCAACCCACCAAAAACGGTGCGGGCTGCAGCCACCAGAGATGTAGTTGGCGGGCTGGCCCGAGCCTGCCCACCAACCCGTGCGGGCCAACCCGCAACCTGTGGGCTGGCCCGCTTTACCAGCTCTAAGGTGGATGTAAATGTGGGAAGAATAGCGGTATGATTGGGATGGGTTACCCTTGAACCATTACCAGGATCAATTCAATTCCATCTTTTAGATCAGTATGTGGTCCACTGGTTTATATTATATTTTTGTTATAAATTAAACTTATCATTATATAAGGAAATTTATCTATCTTTTTTTTTAGGTATCCCATAATTGATATGGTAGAGCAATATCTTTGGCCACGATTATGCACCATCGATCAGCCGACATTGTAATTATATCTATATTTTCTTTCTTTGCCAGTAATTGTTATCTACTGTTTCAATTACGAATAGTTATCAACTTGTTATAAACACATTTTCGATGATTGTTTCCCTTTGCCCCATTTTTACTTTGTATAGGTATCAGTTACATTATCATCTCATCACATTTGAAAAGGTACTTTGTCATTCCTTATAGCTTTAATCAGTCATTGATCGTTTATTTTTCTTGAAAGAAAGAAAATTTAATTCATAATAACATGCTTTTAGGTATTTTGCACCAACAGACGACCAAAATGCAGGGCTTGTC
The DNA here is from genome assembly GCA_025593235.1 of Vachellia pachyceras. Classification (NCBI taxonomy): domain Eukaryota; kingdom Viridiplantae; phylum Streptophyta; class Magnoliopsida; order Fabales; family Fabaceae; genus Vachellia; species Vachellia pachyceras. Next base: position 18,637 of record JANTPZ010146848.1, read on the forward strand.
CAATGAGAGGAGAATGTACACATTATGTAAGTGCTTGCGCAAGGTACATACTGTATTTTATCAGAAGTAAATGTCTGCATTTGGAGAAGAAGTGACAAGTATGTTGATGGGATATAGGTCTGCACAATCATATTCTTTAGTTTTATATATGCAGTCCAACGTTTGCCCTACCTGAAAATGATGCTGAAGAAAGGCCAAATAATGGTTTGGTGAGATCATAAGTTCCTCCTACATGTTTAGAATGTTTTAGTGATCCATTAATTGTTTCTGATGTGAATGACGCATCAACCACCAATACAAAGACGTGTGAACCTATTGTTGATTACCCTGCATCACTGAGTCCTGAAAATAGCCAGATTGAATTTGAAGATATAGAAAACCTTTGCAAGAGTGATGATGACTCTGAGGAATTTATCATAATAAAGCTCAGTGAAGAACATTTAAAAGCATGTGACAATCATTTTGGGCTAAATGACATCGAGAGTTCAAATGTTGTGGTTGCTTATAATCCAAATAGGGCATCCAAATCTATGCCAAAGATGAAAAGTGTCAATTGTTTAAGGATTCAGTACGTGGTGTAAGTTAATAACTCACTTGAAGTCTTTATTATATATATATCATATATTTTTAGGCTGCTGTAATCATACTAGTGATGACGAAATCCCATCTTGCTAGCCGAACTCAATAAACCTACAATTTATAATTAATTCTCATTGCTTCAGTACTTGCATTTCTTAATTGTTAAGGCTCTTTTAAATACCTTAGTCTTCTAATTCTGCTCTTATTTGCTCTGTTTCCATGAAGCTATGTGCTTCCTGATACACATCCCCTCTTAGGTGAGGTAAGGAGGCATTTCTTTTTTGTTTTATAACAAAAGAAAAGTTTGTCATATAAATTATCTCTCTCTAATCCTTAATTTTAACTGCAGTTCCCAATGAGAGAAGTTGACGATCCTTCAAATTATCTTTTCGTTATGTGGACGCCAGGTGGAGTATTGTGAGAAGAAATCATTTACGTACATCTTAAAGAATTGAATAATGCACATGTATTTTGCCACCCAACTGACTTGCGGAAGTTTATTTCACTGGTTTGGTAAAAATTAGAAGAACTGAAAGAATCATGCAAAGAAGCTCAGAACCAGAGTAGCTGCTCAAATAACAATTTGCTTCTCTTGCAATAACATCAAGGAAGTAAACAACCAGACAGTACCAGGAACTCTTTTGGTAAGTTAGATATTGTATGGTTTGAAATTTAATTTCGATAATAAGGAGTTGATACGCCCTCTTTATCTCTATTGGATTTTGCGTACTTGCTTCAAATGAATTCAAAAAAGTGTGATTAATATAAAATTCATAAAAAAAAAAGTCACCTCATTAGAAGCAATAGTAAACTCACTAAGTTTTTTTTGGGGGATCAAACTCACACTTAATTCGAAATATGATATTTATTTTGAATACATCCCATGAAAGTGAGCAGAAATATCATGAAAGTCGGCAGATACTTTGTTTGGAAGTTGGAGTTTTTAATATTGATTGTCCAATGATTGGGTAAAGTGAACCTTCAGCTATCATCTTTGCAAAATCACTAAAATTAGGATTGTTTTTTTTTTGGTTATGCTTTATTCATGTGTAGGGCAATTACTTTCGAACTACAGATGAAGAATGCTACCCATGCGGTAGTTTCAAACTATGATGTAGTTATATCTACTTTAGATATAACTAGGAATTATATGAATTCTAGCGAACATGAATAATATTAAACATGGCAACAATTTCCCCCAGTCACACAAAACCCTTTTGTCAGATGAATTATTAAGCATATCTGCAAATGCAACAACGAAGATCACCTATAATGCATGCACCCCACATGAATTCTATCTTTTGTATATTCTCTTTTCTTTATTAAAATATGTTGTTGATAACATGTTATAAAATAAGATTTATTATAAGAAAGATGAGTGGATAAGAGATGCGAGAGAGAATTGAAGGCAATGAGTATGAGGTTCTCATCCACTTAGATATCTAGTATATGGATTACATGACTTTTATAAATATCAATATCAATTCGTATGAGTATATATATATGTAACCACTTTGTTATAAATAAAAATCCTTGAACACTATTCATGAGAGAGTTTACGATGAACGTGATATGGAAGGTGACATCCATATATGATGCTCATAACAAAGTAAATAAATAATTTAAGTATTTTTTTAATAAAAGAATGGAGGGAGAGGGAAAGGAGGGATGCGGAGGACAAATTAGTGGGCAGGCCGCAGCAACACCATACGGTCCATACCTACCGCAGCAGTACACGCGCACACCAATCCTTCAGCTTTTGTGGTCATCATCCTCCCCTTATTCACCAAACCTCCCACAGTCACCTCTCTCTCTCTCTCTCTCCATCAACCAAAAGCAAGTTGGGTTCTGAATTCATCAACGTTGAACTATGGCTTTAGGTTCAAAGTCCGTTCACAAAAATTCTTATATATTATCTATCAACAAACATATGTTTAGATAAGTGGTATCAGCTATTTTTTTAACATGATTTAAGATTATGTTGGATATATAAGAGAAATTTTATCTTAACTTATGGAAACGTGTTTTTCTAACACCATCACAAACAAACCCAAAAAATCTTTAAATTAGGAGCTGAATTTAAACTCATGATATGATGATAACAATGAGATAACTCTCCATGCATGAGACATATCAACCCTTGTGTAGGGCACAACCGCACAAGCCACATGACTTGCTCTTTGCCTTTACCCTCCTCCTTTTTCATTTAAAAAGAAGATTAATGAAGTGTCATATAAATAAGATTAAAAAGCACATTCTCTTTTTACTCTATAAACAGGGGCACAAGAGCTTCATCAATATAATACTCTCATACTCTTGTGTCAGCAAAAACAAATGAATATCAGTATTTCTTATCAACCACCCCTCCTCGCCACTGCCACTTTGGATACAATACCTGCCTGCTGCCTGGCCTTCCATGTTATTTTGTTACCATAATCATCTCTCTCCAAACCAGGTTGTCATCAAACAAATCGTTTCCTCTTAAATTGAGTCACCCGTACGGATGTGATGTTGGAGGGACGTACGCTACTCTGCTGATTCTAAGAGAACATGACATTTCGCAAAATGTCCGTCTTGTTGTGTTCTCATTCACATGATAGTTTGTCGTGGAATGTTTGGTTAAGTCACTATACGACATGTTATGCAGTCACCGTTGCTCTGAAGCACTGTTAAGAGGAAAACATGTTTTTTTCCCAGAGAGCTGATACTTGAGATTTTTTTCATTCACGTTAGAGTTTTTGGTAAGGAGTTCTAACTAAGCATGTGAAAAGAATTTTATTTCAATATGTGTGAAAATGTATTTTAAGTATTGTTGAGTGTTTCGATTCATCTATATATGTTGATATTCTATTGTAGCGAGGGAGGAATTGGCTGGTTCAAAGCGGGGGACGAAGAGGGAGGCATCACAGAAAGGCGGCCTTCATTTACAACTTCTCATTACTCTCATTACTGAGGAAGGCACCACAGAATTGGCTGATTCATCTATGTTTATACAAATTCTTTTTCGTTTTTAACGTTTTGACGTAATTGCTACTATTTGACCATATATATAGGTTTAGCGATCAATCTTGAATCTCCCATTACTTCCTTCTCTCATCCATTACCTTCATAGGATTTTTGAAGCCAAGGCATCTACATACATACAGAGAGTATTATGAATTCTACAAGGGATTTTTTTTTTCTATTGAATATACAGGGGTTATTATGAATTCTACAAGGGAGTTATTGGGTTTGTTTATTGAAGCTTTTGGAAAAGTCCAACGTACGTTTAACAGTGTTTTTTTTGTAAAACGGAATAATCTCATTCATATATTTACTTCAACTCAAGTAAAAGTACTTCTCTATCGCATTCTCAAACAGACACCTTAAAAAACGCTCCATTGAATGATTCTTTGAGCCAACATCACAGGAAGAGTGAAATAAAAAATAATAAAGGCGTCAGTCCCATTTACTCTGTTTTTTTTTATCATTTCCCAGAATACAGAAATGGTATTGGGCAGAGAAAGTTGAGATGCCTGGATGGATCACGGCCCCCACTTAAGCTTGCTATATACCCCCAAATTATGCACCCGCCTAAATAGCTACCAATTCTCTCCTCCCCATTCCCTTTTTTTTTATAGTAAAGTGGTATGATATCTTCAAAACGGAAGGTTACGGGTTCGATGCTCTTGTATCATTAATGCCTAACTCTTAAAATAAAAAAAAACGTGAGTGTGTGGGCGTTTGGCAAATAGAGTAAAATATTGTGCTGTCAGCGTAGCTTTCACCGAAGAGACCGGGGGGCATCCGATCCCCTTGACAGGAAGAGGCAAGCTTCCACGTAGTGACAAAGGAAGTAGATGGCAGTGTTGGGGCATTATGAACGAAGAAATTGTGCGCATATTCCAACTGGACTGCTACTCCCAGCAGATCCAGATCTTGCTTCAAAAATCATGAAATGGGCAGCCATACACAAAAACCAATGAGCTCAAGAGCTCCAATTATATATTGCGTGAATAGAGAAGCGTGCATGTTCAAATATATATATATATATATATATTGATCTGAGTTCAGTGTCTAACCCAAAACGAAATTGTCGACTTGCGTTCGCCACTGTGCCTGGATTTAAACATGAGTTGGGAGTTATGATGTCACATCACTGTGGGAACAAGAGTGCTAGGGGAACATGTAAAGCCACTCTATTGAATTGAATGGCCGATTGGTTTGTTGGTTGGATGGTGAAGTATTTGACGGAGTGGAGGGATATACGTATGAGGAGGAATTCAATTCAATTCTACACACTAAATCACCACCACCGCTTTGGGTGTGGCTAACTACCACCTTCCCTTCTTACCAAAACTTTAGAATCACATTTCAATACATAAACCCCTCTCTGTACAATCAACATCGCCTCCCACCAACCTCCATTCCACAAAAACAAAACTAACTCCTCCCTCCCTTCCAATTTAACCATATCATAATACAATTAAAAAGAAAACCATCACACAATGCGTATCCAGCTCGGGCGATTATTGATGCGATCTTTATTTATGCTCTTCCTTTTCCAGTCCAAACGGCACCGTATCAGAGGCTTTGCAGATCTTGCGGGCAGCAGGAGGTGGTCAACGGAGTCATGTCCATGGGATAGCTGCCCAGTACCCTCAAGAAAGAAGTAAACTCCTGCACCTCAGCCAACGCATTTTGGGCCCTCAACTCCGCCATGGAAGCTTCAAAATCCACGTAGAACAGGTACTCGAAGTGCTTCGCCGTGCCCACGTTGGCGTCATCCACCAGCCTGATCGGACGGTTCCGGTGAGGCCTAGACTCGATCTTCGTCAGGCTGATGTTCCTGAATGCGAACGCTGATAACACCTTGAACAGCACCGACGTCCCCTTGTCGTGCGCGAAAACTATGCTGGTCTTGAACGGCCTGTCCGTCCGGGGAATAATCGGCTCTCTGGCCAGCATCACGAATCGGGTTACGTTCCCCGGATCGTCCTGGATCCCGTCCGCCAGCACTTGCAATCCGTATAGCTCCGCAGCACGTACGCTCGCGATTGCCCCCGTGTCGCGGAGGTTGTTGGTCGCGATGAATTCCGCGGCGCCGGCCGTATCGTCCACGGCTTCGCGCGCCACGTTGAGGCCGAGATTGGTTAATGTGTGCTCGCACTGGGCCAGGGCTTGAGGATGCGAAATCACGCGGGTCAGGTACTCTTTTCGTACCCCGGGGAGAGCAACGAGGCAGTGGTGGACCGGAAGTTGGACCTCGCCGACGATGTGGAGACGATGACGGAGGAGGAGGTCGTAATTCCTGTGGATTGAACCACCCAGAGAGTTCTCCACGGGGAGAACAGCTCGATCGGCAATCCAGAGCTCGACCGCCTGGAAAGCCACCTCGAACTGGTCGCAAGGAATGGCCTCGCAGTTAGGATAGGCCTTGCCGGCGGCAGCTTCGGAGTAGGCTCCAGGAACGCCCTGGTAAGCGACGCGAAGCTGTGAGCCGTGCATCGGAGCCGGGGAGAGGTCGGAGATCGTGAGGGGCTTGGGCGGTAGGGGCTTGTTATTGTCGGAACCGGGAATCTTATCGACGGGAACAAGGCTGAGATCCGTGAGGGAGGCGGCGTGGCCGTTGACGGTGGGAGCACCGTCATGGTCAGGGGAGGAATGTTGGTGGGAGACAACCTTGCTGGCCAAAATGGCGCAGGAGCTCTGCCAGTCGGCGCGGTTGGAGGCGACTCCATGGGCGGGGGAGAAGCCGGGAGAATCGAAGCCGTAGCTACATTTGACGGTGAATGGGGAGGGGAGGGGGCGAGTGGGGAGCAGAAACTGGAGAGGATGGGAAGAGGTGGGGGAGAGGGAGTGCATATCGCAGGTACGGGGAGGGGAAGGGAGGGGAGGGAAGCCTGGTGTTCTCCTGGAACAAGGGGAACGTCAAGCTGAGAGGCGAAGAAGAAGGTGATTGGGCTTTATACATGAAAATGCAGACAAGGCGAGGGGGCTTTCACATTACAACACTAGTGGTTTCCTCAATCCCACACCTACCCCCGCCCCCCACTCTCTTTTCTAGTTCAATCTGACAGTATTATCACTATCACACGAAACCCAACCCAACCCAACCCAAATAACCTCTAATTTTATAAAATATTACTGGATACATGCATTAAATGTCCAACAACGCTTGCTTTACATGTACTTAACGAAAATATTAATTTATTACAGTTGATACCGTGCTAACTTTTGTTGAATACGTAACATGCCAATCGTAATTAACACAAGTTGTTGAGTTTGAAAGAATTTTTTTCAAGATTATACTTATAATTAAGAAAACACTATCACTCAAGATGATGCGTTAAAGTCTGGAAACTATCCTGCCTGTTGGAGAAACAAACCAGCAGGCATCCTTCTTGTCCTCTGTAAAATTCATAGTAGTATGTGTGTAAATAATGTAGAGACTACCCACAACATAAGAACCGAAAGTAATAACTTTTCATCCGTGATATTAAGTCATGTATATATGTGTAGAAGTTTGTATGCATGAGGAATTGTGAGTCACCGTTAGTTGTAGGAAGACGCAGGAACAGGCCATCACATGTATTGCATGTGTTTAAATGAACGGATGAGAATCCATTACACAAACGTACTTGTTCGGGAACTCCGTTCCCAAATGGTGCACGTAAATTCAGATAGATGCTCCACCAATCAAAGTGCATTAGCAAAACAGGACAGGAACCGCAGAGAGCATTTGGGAGTGGCCATAACTACAATCATTGGGTTTGTTTGGGAAAGCGGTGGAGAAGTGCTTTTACCATTTATGAGATAAATGTGTGAAGTAGATTATCTCATTTTGCGGAAAAATACTGTTGAACGTACTTTTGAGGTATTCAATCACTTTGCCAAACACCCATATTATCTCCTCAACTCAACCTCCTTACCGACAATATTCTGCGGCGGTAGGGAGGTATCCCGAACATTCTTATATATCAGCATAATTAAATAAATTTATATTTTCTTAATCCCATTCTTGCGTAGTCGACCGGCCCTATATCTTTCTTTCTTTGTTATGAAGCAGCAACCATAATAAACCCAAACCTTGCATCTATAATTACGTACACGGTTACATTGTATAAATTGCAGAGTCAAATAGTTACGTGCAGGGATAAAACTTTCTCTGTTTAATGATAAAGGGATCGTCTTCCTTCCAAGAGTAATTATGAAACACTCATTTCCGATGCAAATTATTAGTGATCCCTTTCAGGGGAACTGTATCGGAGAAAACGACTTTTTTAATAGAATAAGTAATCTGGAGAGCTGGCCTACAAAGAATATCTAATTTTGATGTCCCAACGTATATAAGAGAGTTTGTGTGACCAATTCACCATAGACCAGAGGAAGCATACCTTGAATCGTCTCTCTCCCTTTTCTCTTTTTTGGAGTCTCCTCTCCCTCGTGAGTGCGCATTCCCAGTAAACTTGGGGTTTTGATGCCTATATCTCCGACCCTTACTGAAGGGGAGGTCGTCCGACTAGGGTGTTTTGTTTCCCTGTCCTTTTGTTTTTTGTGTGGGGTTGCTATGATCTATGGGGTATGGATCGAGGGAGGAAAGGTCGGATCGATGAAGGAGATCGGAGGTTCAGCTTTGTTACAGGGGGAAGTCAATGGCTAGGTGGAGATTTCAGATTCCTGATGCCTATCCCTGATTGACCCAAGTAAGGGAGATTGACGATTGCAAGATTTTGGGAGATGCTTGATCCTCTCACTGTTGCTTCATATTTGGTATGGAATCTTGTCTCTTCTTCAGTTTTGCTTGAACTCTTGTCTCTGGTTTTTTCTTTTAGATATGGTGGTTTGAGGCTGGGGAGGTGGTGTTGGTTGAATTGTGTTAAGGCTGATGAGAAGCTATTGGTGTTAATGGTGGCGTTTATTTCCTCACAGTGTAGGTTGTGTGAAGATTAGGAATCTGCTCTCCTTGTGGTAGAAAGGTTTATGCAATGGAGGGATTTGATAGAATGGTTCTTTGAACCCACATCCCTCTGTGCTGACACTATTGGTGTGTCATCTACGCTCTGGCGATGGTGGCGACTCATCTGTTTCTTTGTCTTTGTTTTAGGGTTAGGGTTTGAGTTAAATGTGTTGTTTGGGCTTTGGGTTGTAATATTTAGACTTTTGCTTTGTGTATTCTGTGGTTTGTTTATGTTGGATCTTGCTTCTTTTAGAGTTTTGTTATCTTGTATTCTCTTTTAATGTAACAAATATTTATGTTGGCAAAAAAAAAAACAGAGAGAGAGTATATGTGGTTCAAGTAGAGTCCTAAAACTTATAAATTTAATGATTTCATATCGATTTTCTATTTCATGTGATAGAATGTTGATTAGCTTTCCTGTATATAAAATATATAGTACATTTCATACAATTCCGTACAATTTTTTATTCTTTTTAATATTTTTATATATAATTACATGTTACAATAAAGTTTTAATTTTAAAAAATAGAAACAGTATTAAAAACATTTTAATTTATTTTTCTAGTGCCATCCATCGTCGAATGAATGTTCAATTTATTTTCTAAAACTGCAAATTTGGAAGTACATCCACGTAAATCTTTATTCTCTCCCACTTCCTTTTCATTATCATCATCCTTTTCCTTTTCTAATCATAAAATCGATATTTGGATGATTTAGAGTTGATTTTATATAAAATATTTTTTAGGGTTAAAGTGCATCTAATGTTTGAAAAATTCTTTTAAATGTATCCAATACCTTAAAATATATTACAGTGCATTTGACATTTTAAACTATTTTTTTAAATGTGTTTAACACCGTAAAATATATTTTTACGTACTAGTGATAGATGAACCAATATTTTAAGGTTTTAAACACACTTGAAAGAATTATTTTATGATACTGAATACAAGTACATTAAACTCACCCAATAAAAATCCTGCAGGTGCTTCATACACCACCAAGTCCACAAAATATCTTATTGGTGAATACAACTAGAAAAATAATTAAAAAAAAAAAGGATGAAAAGGGAAGCCAAGACTCTTCTGTCTTCATCTTAAGTTTAAACATCAACGACTGCAGGGATGCTGTAAGAGTCTGGACGCACACTTCTGAGCACGTGATCATACTCAACCGTTTGAATTTTAATTAAAGTCCTTAACAATATTTATAAAAAAAAACTCGAGAAAACAAAAATACCGTCGTTTGCGAACTTATCATATTATTCACGAGAAATCATTCATTTCATAAATGCACACAGTCAAATATCCCAAATACAATTTACAATGAAATTCGTCTTGCTCTTGATAAAAAAAGCTAAATCAAAGACGACGAAATTGCATCAAACCGCAAAAGAATTGAACTTGAAAAATACAAAGATATTATATATACACATAACCAGGATGATTATTAATGACAGCCCGCCACAAAGCAAGCAGAAAAAAATTGGAGTCACCCCACAGATTCTGAAGGAATGAAAGCTTCTTACATACAGCTGGAATCGGATCACCTCTTTGAATCCGAACTCACACAAAATATCTCCACAGCAAGACGTATTTTACTATGACATATTATCCTGCATCAGAAATCTACAGAATGATATATGTACATATATCATGAAGATGATGGTTGACGTGATTTTGATGAGACAGCAAAGAGGGCTCAGAGGCCAACCCAATTCACCCACCTGAAAATCTTACCAACTCGGAAGGGCAATCCATAGTCTTTAGCAACAGATGGCTCGCTCCTCGCAGCCTCGGCTTCAGTCCAATCGTACGCCCCGCGTTCTTGCTTACTCCCAGGTACTGTGTTATCCAGAACAACAGCCACAACAAACGCTACCAACATGTGTTGTGATAGAATCGTGTTCCCCACATAGCTTAACTGCCAGAACAACATAATAGTTTCAGCTGCCTTCTACGAGATCGTGCAGATTTTGCCAAGTTTGGTCATCATAAGGTAATTTTTATTTTCCTTTCCAGCTAATGGAGGATCAATATCCTCCGATAGAAAAAAAAAATTCGCTATAGAAAAATAACAATGGAGTATAAAACAAAAGACATACCCCTACGTATCTGCTATGAAAAGGCCCGTGGGAAGCCACAATGTAGGGTTGAAAATAATTTGGCGCGGATAGGTTGGAATTTGGAGCGACGCCATATTGCTGAAAGTAGGCATGTACGGAAAGAGAGAGAAACAGTGACAAGCCGATAATGATGACATTGCGAGAGCTTCCAGCCTCACTATAACGTAGATTTGACAAGCCCAGAGCAGTGAGCATTGCGCACATAAAGCAAAGAAGAGCGGCAACCATCACTTCAGGAATTGAGGCAATCAGCCCTCCGAACTTACCTGTTACATAGCATCAATATGTTTAGACACTGATATATTACTAATCGAGTCCAGAATTGCGATTTTGAACTGAAAAGTCGTTCAAAATGCTTCACCCATCCTTAAGAAGGACCAGTTTCTCACCATTCTTGCAAACCCCATAAGCTTTGCTGAATTTTGCAAGAGCGGAACCATCTTACACGAAGCAATTGGATAGCGTTTCGTAGAACAGTTGAAGAAATTTCAATATTATTGGGAAAATCAGGTGCAAAGATAAGATTATTATAACTTGTGTAGAGTGAGCGTGTTAAATAAAGTCATACATAAAAAAGGTAACTTCGAAAACCGATAGACACCTACCCACAAGAGACAACACTATCAGAAGGCAAGCGCCCAATTCAACTGCCCTGCGGCTTCCCATTTTAGTCACAGCAATTGTGTGAACATTTTCTGTTAGTGTGGTAAATCCAGTTCCAGTTCCCCAGAGGCCAGCCAATAAACTAGAAAGTCCCTCCAAACCAATTCCTCTACTAAGAACTCCAGGAGTTGGAGGTTTGGATGCTACCAATAATGAAGATGCATGGTAGGAGCCAACCTGGAGTTCAAAGCAAAGAAGAATGCAAACAATATAGATTGATTCAGTAATACAGTGCATGGAGATAGCTGCAACAAATAAACCACCGATTCTATTGCAGGACAAAAAGTGATTAAATTTGACTAATTTAGTATTATAACGCAAGCAAGGTAGAATAAAAATAAAATCACGGGAAACATAAAAGGAAAAGGCATTGAACCAACCGAATCAACTGATGAGACTAAGGATACCACACACATTACAACAGCCACTTTCCAGTGGAAGACAGGAGTTCCCCATTGTAGCGGATAAGGAAATTTAAACCATGGGGAAGATTTCAACGCATGAGAAGTATCAACTCGACAATGCTTCATCCTCAAGATGTGGTTTCTGCAGTGGTCTGATACCATATTAGAGGCAGGTATGTTTATATCACAGCCTTTGTAGCTATAAGCTCCCGCTTCAGTCAACAAGAAAGCAACTGCCCATGTAATTGCCAGACCCAAAGGAACCTGGCAGTAAGGTGACATAAAAATGTCAAACTTGCGAGAACTAGTTTCAACAACAAAGAAGAAAAGTCAACTACTAAAAGTAACTAATTTTGAGCAATAACAATGAACTTACCGCAAATATTAGAAATACACGGTGACCAAGAACGGATATCTTGCGGAGATGCTGGGGAGAAACAAACAACATTTTTTTAGTATTCTATAGCAGTGCAATGGAAAAGGCTTCACATGACAGGCATTAAGAAGGAAGAAGCTACAAATTGGAAATGTTGATAAAAGCTAAAGGTCCATCACTACACTTACAAGAGAAAAAACAATGACTACTAATATCTGTACTACACCAATCTCGAGACATTTGGCAAGTACAGGGAAACCATAGCTGAAAAATGAAAGTCCAACAGCAGCAATAGTTGAGCATACAACCACAGGATTGATCAACCTGAAAAGAAAGTTCACATAAAATGAGGCTGATTATCAATTCCAATGAACACTTGCATTAAAACAATTCCTTTCAAAACACTAACAAATTATTCTAAAAGCAAATTTCTTCGTCAGATAACTGAAGTGATCTCCCCAAAAGATATTTTTAAGAGCTACCACATAAATCCCCATTCAAAAGTTCAGGAACTTCTCCGTATGAACTCTCCCTGACATTAAATCAATTACAGGGTGCAATCGCAACTAAGAACTCCGCAATCATGAAGGTTGCACTAGTATTAAAGAAAATAGATGAGCAAGAAAACTAGAAAAGTCATACCGTGCCAACAATGACATGAGCCCAGTATATCCAAGTAAAGCCTGAAAAGCTGATCCAACAATAATAGCACCCTGTAGTTCTTTCATTATATGCTTGAATTTCTACAATGTAAGATATAAGTCAGTGCTGTTGGATTCGATTAGCCAATCATAAAATTGATGGTATACAGTTATGAAACCGCCAATGAGCACCAATACAACTTAATTAGAACTTGTTGCAAGACCAAACAATATAGTTCGAGTGAACCGCAATAATTAAAATCATTTTGACAGCATCAGATCGGAAAAGAACACCTACATTTTCATTCAGCCCCTGAAACTCCGGGGAGTTGATTATTGCCAGAGCTGGAGCCAGATAAACAAAAGACGGGCCCTGAACAAGGGGCAGCCTGGACCCAAAAGTAGTATGCAAGAGTGTGGTCACTCCCGACATGAAGAGCACAGTAGAAATCACCGCAGAAGTATCCTCCTATAGCCACTAACACATCAGACGACAATATGCACATAATTACTGGTTACAAAAGAGAAGTGAAATGAACAAGAAAAAAAGTCATTCACAGTCACTCACTTGAGTGCCTCCCATGACAGGAACGATGACGAGAGGAATGACAATCAACGAACCTAACATGGAAATGTAATGCTGCATACCGTATAGACCAATGGGAACTACAAAACCGGGGGGGGAAGAAAGAAAGTCAATCATAGAATCTCATATTTCCATTATAATTTAAAGTCGTGATGAGCTAGTTATTCAGTTGGTGAATGAAAAAAGAAAGACACGCGTCTTACCAAGACCAGGGGAATCCCGGAGCTCATATTTCATTGGCGACCGCCTAGAGGCGAGCCCATTCTCATCCACAGCCTGAGGCAAGACATCAATCACTTGCTCGCGCCTTCTCGAACTGCGCGGCCTCGACGACTTGTCCGCCGGCGTTACTGTTGCCTGCGCATTGGCACTAGGAACCAAGCGCTTGGACGCTACTTCGGGGTCCCTGAACTTCACCGTGTGTCCCTTCTTTGGCGATGGTCCAACCTTCTCACCTCCGGCCTCACCATTCACGGCAGGCGATGATCTCGCCCGACCCGCTTCAAGATCCGGGTTGACTTGAGCCTCTCTTGGTTTTGGCTGCAAGGTTATCTCACCAGAATCGCTGGCATTGGTATCGCCGGAGAACTTGGGCTTAAACCCGGTCCTGTTGGCCCAATAAGTCGGTAGTGTTGCCCTGGTATTGGGCTCCGGCGGCCGCGGACCTGGACGCTGGCGAGTATTGGAATCGGGAACTGACATTACACAGCAAAATATACTAGCGGAGTATAGGTTGTGTGTGTCTGCAGATCTGATGACTGGGGTAAAGTCCTGCAGAAATGGACATGAAAGCCGCAGAAATGAAGCTCCACTGAACTGGTGGCAATGCCGTCGAGCTCATGCAGTTGTGCAGAGAAGGATCGATCGCGTATTGGGGTTGAGAAGGAAATGGAGAAGTGATGAAAAGAAAAGAGTACAGAAATGAGTGGGAGCGAGAGTGAGTGAAATGCCACTCAATTCTTAAAATATGCAACATTCTATCCATTTTCTTGGCTGAGGAATATGTCCTGTTCCTGTTTGAAAAAATATCCGCTAATCGAATCATTTAATTGAATGTATTCAGAAGAATCCCATGGATGTTTCCAAAATCAGGCCGCAAAATAGAGGTTTATTATTAGTAGGGGGCGTAATAACTATTAGTAAGTTAATTAGAAGGGAAATTTTCTGTTTGTTTATTAAAAAAAGCAGAGTAATTTAAATTAGATAACAAAATATGCAAGAATTTTCAACCATGGCTGTTGTTAAGAAAAAGGAACAATCATCGTCATCATAAGGATTCTTAATAGATTTAGGAGCATAGTTACACTGTAACATAAAATTTTTTGAAGTTGTGTTTCAAAAGGTTTAGAAAAGAGTGGTCGAATTGAAGAACAGTTGTCCTAATTTCATATGTGCTTCAATGTGAGCCGAAGTTGTTGATGATGTATGATTTGGCTGTGGAATTGGATAAGGGGTCAGTCACTTTCCATGTCATGAACAACACATGGCCATGGTATTAACAGCTGAGCAGTATTCAATATTCAATTGCCAGCCAATCAAAAGGTACATGGCAAAGCTTCTGCCATTTTTATGACGAAATTTCAGACACAGAGAGAGAGAGAGAGAGAGATTTTGCATAACCAATCCGTCCCCTTCCATTGCATGCGTAGTGCGAAGCAATCTAATTATTTAGCTGCAATTTTTAGTTGAAACGTCCTTTGCATCCCCCCACTTGCCACTTTTTCATTAAACATCCCCAACTCCATTCACTCCCTGTGCTTGTACCTCTCTCTGTATATTTTTTAAAATCCTAGAAGGGCATGCATCAAGCAAGGACCTGAGATTAAAGTTACATGAGAATTTCCATACCATTAGACTGCAGAACTATTATCAGAAACTTAATAATTAAATTCATGATTTTTGCCTATCACTTGTGTTTGTTTCTCATGTTTACTCTCTATATCAATGTAAGACTACTCCCATTTTGGGTAAAGACGATGAAATTCCACCATCCAAAAAAGGGGTTTGCTTCACTATGCTGTAAATTCACTGACTAAGTTGATATCTGCCTAATCTATCAATTGAGAACAGGTTCGAATTGCATTTTAAAGGCACGCTTAAGGAGAACTATCTATTTCCCTTTCGCACAGAAAGTTTTATAAATATTAATATATTATTATTAATGCACTTTATTTCATTGTTGATTGAGCTGGCTTGTGTTGGGGTCATGGGCCTTTTTGGCTGGTGGCTTCAATTTTTGGTGGTTGTATGAATGAGACGGCTTCCGTGCTACATGCATGCATCCATGATGATTGATTTGATAGCCTCCACGAATTTTTCCCATTAAGGGAACAAGTTGCTTATAAAAAGTGACGGTTCATTTGTGGATATGGCAGAGAAGTATTTTTATGTAAGTCAAAATTAATATGTGGAAAAGATTATTTCGTTTTGCAGAAAAACACTATTAAACGTACGTTTGGTTTTTAGAAACGTTGTTCCAAACAAGTCCAAAATCTCTCAATTTATTACATATGAACCCTTCAATCTAATTTAGATGGTTTGGATATTATTTTTTTATTTTTTATTTATATGAAAAAATTTATTTTAATAAATATAAAAGCTAAAATAAAATTAAATCTCTTAATTAGCATATTTTCAAGTAATATGTTTTTATAAAAAAATGACAATTTTAAAAAATTTAAATCTAAACCGTTCAAAATCAAATACGAGGGTCCATAGCAAAGCTTGCACCCTTACATGCTCTAAAGATATATATATATATATATATACATGGAACAGAAGACTAATAATTCGATGGCATGTTGCTCACTTGATGATATTTCACTTTTTTTTTAGAGAATAAATATGAAGATGAAAAAAGAGGTATGAAAAGAAATCAATGGAGGGACAGGTCATGGGGGTGGCAGCACCGTACAGTTGACAGGTGGACAGTGGAGTCGAAGTGGAAGTGGGTCTGGCTCACAAGCTTATCGTTGAAGCCATAATTATCTATCTGCCCCTCCTTTGTGTTTTCTTATTTTGCAATTAACGAAACAAACAAAAAACGGAAAGGCGCGGGTGGAGAAAGCAACGGCTAGTTTTTTGGAGGCCCATCTCTGATTGCCGCCTGATACCCCAGCTAGCCGTTTGGGATATGAAAGCGATTGCCCTTCAGGTACCCCTCTTTCACTCTTTTCCATTCTCGCCAATCATTATCGTTACTTTCATCTTCATCTTTTTATTACCCCTTATTTCCATTAATCAAGTTCGCCAATGGACATATGTATCATATTTTTAAAATATTATTATTTAATTATATATCCAATAAATATAATGAATTTGACCTAAAATTTCTCTTCTTTATTGTAGTATCCGTTTCTAAGATTTGGTGCCCGTATTTTTCTAGTGCCTCAAACTGGGCTTTATTTGTTTTTCTGAAAAACTCTTAAACTGCGCTTTAAGTTTTGGGTAAATGAAGCCCAACTCCAATTTTAATCACAGTGGCCTTAATTACATGGGGTGCAAGGATCGGTTCTGTCTGTATTTGGAAAATATAAGTTACTAGTTTAACCCAAACAAACTAGATTAAGAGCTTGTTTTGATGTAATTTTAAAAATAGCTTTTACAGATTTCGAGGTAAAACTTATGTTTTGGAGAATAGATTTGGAAATTAGCTTTTACAGATTCCAAGGCAAAACCTAGATTTTGAAAAGTGATTTATATTGGTGAAGTTATTAGCTTTTACGAATTCCGAGACAAAAAAGTGTGTAGGAAAGAGAAAGAAAGAAAAAGTATGAAAGAGGAAAAAGTATGAAAGAGAAAACATAGGTTTCAAAACCTAAGTTTCAAACTGAGGTTTTGTAACCAAAATAGCTTTTGGGAAAAAAAATTTACTTAGACAAAACCTCGATTTTAAGGTAAAACCTAAGTTTTGAAATCAAACCTAGGTTCTAGAATTGGTTTCCAAACCTAGTTTAATAGAATGTGGTAAACCAATATCTGGATCGCTACTAAGATAGATAGGTACCCATATTTAATTCCCAAACAGCGTGCCGAACATGCAGGATAATTGTACTTGAATAAATGACTCAACAGGATTAAATAGCGTATAAAAAACCTGTCGAGTTATTCAGGCTTGGTTTTTATGGTTGGCCTGAGTTAATCCGGAGTAAATTTGTTGTCTTTTTGCTAACATCCGAGTCAGCAGGGAGGAAAAAAACAGCACAAGAAATAACATCCAGTTCAAAGTGATACAACCTTACCTATTCTAATCTAACCAGCGCATTGAGTCCCGCACTGGTATTTCGAAATCTCTCATAATTAACTATGGATAGGTTTACCCGTCGGATCCATACAAAGTCAGTGGCTGAATATGTGATATTTATAATGAAGGGCGTTGTTTGGTGCGTACACATGATGATACAGTTTCTGTCTTTATGATGGGTTTGTGAGGAACTTGGGGAAGGAAAGCATCCCAGGTGTCGTTTTCATCAATCAATTCAATTTCCTGTTGCTAGAAAATCGCCCCAGCCAAACTCCAACGAGTGACTTAGTCCCATTATATTCTGAACATGTCTGCTAGATGTCTGCTAAACAACCACTCATTCATTAAATGAATATATAGTACTTTGTTATTATACTTATTCTCTACGTAGGAGATTGGCTTCAATACATACTTAGATCATCCACTTAGTCCTCTAATAGTCTGAACATGCTTGCTATATGTTTCTTAATCCCATTTCGTTTGACACAGTATAGACAAGATTTCAGTCTTTTCTTCTGGACGAGGGACTATTAACAGTTTTGCTCACTTTGAGAGCTGACATTCTTGACAACTTTACATCACAACACCTTCATTGAGTCTCTTGCTGGTCATAGCCCTCTATGGGTAACCTTAATAATTACACGTTTAGAAGGAGAGCTCATCTCAAAACAGTAACCTGCTGGGAATTTCTAAATCACAACACACTTATAAGATTCTTGGATATGATGTAGGACTCATACTATGACATGGTGTTAAATTGCTTTGCTGGTCCTTGTAATTGTTGTCTTGATTAGGTTTTCTTGCATTGGTGTTTGTATTTCGGTTCTAAGCAATGGTAATGTAGGACTCATGATCATATTTTTTCTTTCGCCCAACTAGAAAACAAGAAGTACTACGAGCCAGATACGACATATTTAAAGTAGATGAGATGTCGTTTTACATTTAATTCCTTAATTATTTAATATTTCATGAATTTAATGAAGCTGTCGACAGTGTGAGGAAGACCCGCCCCATATGGATCTTGGCCATCAGACTTCCCAAAATATATGTAAAAAAAATGGTAGTTTGTGTTTGGGTCCCCTGACATTGTCTTTGGATTTTCTGTTGCCTGTTATCTGTTACTTCGAAAAAAAAATGGGGAAATAATTGATATCATTCCTCGGTGATGGGTTGAAGAATTATGAAACACATACCGACATTTTATATATAAAGATCCAATTTGCAGCTGAAAGAGAATGATGGTATGAGATTTGCAGATGCAACCAAACATGCCTTTAATATAATTCTCTTCTGACCAAAAGCTAATTATCCTGCTGCCTCTTCTCACTGGTTTGCTGCCACTTGACAGCGATGATTCTACATGGCTAAATTCTGACTTCCCTCTTTTTCAGAAGTTAAAAGATAGAAACAGTTCCTTAATCAATCATGGCACCACTAAGCTAGCTTGTGATCCCTGACAAGAGTGTAGCTCAAGATATGTTTATACGAAGGAAAATACATGGCATCATTTAGTCAAGGTACTAAAGTTCGTTTCTCATCAACCTTTTTTATTTTTCCCAATATAGACGCATATAATAAACCCTCTCTCTCTCTCTGAGAGGTCTGGTTCAAGCTGCGGATTCTTTGCCAAAGGATAGAGAATATATGGGTTTGTTTGTTTTATATTTAAAATTATTTTTTATAGATGTTTTATAACTAACTGAATCATTGTTTTTTCAAGTTGTGATAAAAAAAACTGCCTCAAAACAAAGGGCACACTTAAATTTGTGTCCCAAACGGTGGCATGTGTGAGTGATCTGTGAGGGTCATGAATGATTATGAAGTATCGCCTGAGAAACAGCTGACTATAAGATTTTTTTATGAGCAGCAACTTGTGAAGAAGCATTTTTTAATGTCGCTTGTGGAAGAAGAATAAGAATTTGGATTCCCATCGAAGCTTTTACTAGTGAGCTGTTCCCTGAAGTTCCAAGAAACAGGACAAAAGCAAGTTCGAATTGGAATTAATCCAAATCTTGTCAGTTAAAAAAAGGGTGTTTGGTTGGAGACAGAATTTCTCGGAATCGCACGCTGCCACCACACAAGAATTTCACATCTCATGGTTGGGCATCAAGAGGGAATGAAGATACTTTTTAAGAAAGGATTATAAGGTGATGAGATGTTACTTTCATTTCATATTAGGCAGAAATTAACGAGGGGACTTTTGGTCAAAACTTCGACGGCTGAGTCGTAGTATTAAGATAAACGGAAGTGAAGTGGTAGTATTAGGTGGTTGCAAAAGGGGAAGTGAAGTGGTACCACCAAATTAACGAGAGACAGGATAAGATAAGCTGGGTCTACATGATGAGATTAACTGATGGATGAAACTATTATATAATTTGGAGTTAGGTGTGATATATACTGCATGCATGTGTGTGTGTGTGTGTATCATTTGAAGCAGGGGGTAACTTCGGTGGTGCGTAGTGCTCATTGAGTCTTCAAAAGAAGTGGGATGTGACTGAGGGGGCTTGGGGTAAGGACAGAATAGGGCGTTTGAAGAGATGAGTTGATGGAGGGTGCAAGTAATTAATTAGGAGTGTAAACCCAAAGGAATGAGCATTATGAAGATTATTATTGAACAAGAGGGCGTGCTTCTGTATGGACTGGGTCCCTAATGGTGAGTTCTGTAATACAGAGACGTGCAAGTTTCTTACTACGAGCGGGGAGGTTGAAGATTCAATATTGTTTAGTTTATTCGTTTAAACCACGTTACATGCAACTAAATGCAAGAGAAAATTGGGGCGGGTCCACTATTGATGGGTCCCACCGGCTCACTCTCAATTGGTGTATGCTGTTTCTTCTGCTTCTGTATGGCAGATTCCTTATTTCAATTCCTATTTTATCCCTTCTCCCTCTCCGCGCCCACACACATTCACTTCCAGATGATTTCAAATGCTGCTACTGCCTCCTCCTAACTCCCTGTCTCCTCTCTTCACAACCTTTTCATCTTCCCTTCTCTTGTGTGTGTGTGTGTGTGTATATGTAGATGTAGGTGTAGTTCGTGTCAGCGCCGCCCTGGTTTTTTTATGCTGCTCTCGTTTGGTTGTTAAAACCAAAAAAAAAGGCACTAAATGATGCAACAGCTGAGTGTTGACCAAAGATTAAATAAAATTAATGAGCCAGCACTTGTTCTAATATATATAGATTTTAATGGTTTACGGGTATTTTGGCTGTCCCACGACTAAATAATGCCTCAGAATGAATTAAGGTCGCATGATTAGAAGCACTAAATCTGACGATTTATAGGATAGGAGGGAGAGCCATTAGACAATGGGAAGGGCGGGGCCTGCTTTTAATCGCGCATATGTTGGTAGGAGTTGGTGGCTCTTTATTTATTTTTGTTGTTCCACTCTTCACTCTCACCATTTTCTTACTTCTCCTCCCTCCTTTTCTTCCATTTCTTGACAAAAAAGTTGGAGTGACTTAATGGAATTCAGATTTAAAGATATTTACATATTGTGTATTTATAATATTCTCATATTAATAACGGCATTTAAACAATAACCCCATGAGTTAACTCCTTACCATCAACATCAACATTTTGTTGGTCTTTCTCTTTCCATTATTAATTTGCTTCAATGTCGTCCCATTGCTAGCCCTTGTTTTATGGAAAAGGCATATCTAGAGAAACCCTGTCGAAAACTCCAAGTCCCATGTTCAAGTTTGGCGTTTCCCTTATTATTCTGTGTTATTTTAAACAATGAGAAGCGGCTATGACTGATAAATATATCAGTTCGTAAATGTGTGAACCATTCCTTGATTCCAAATTTTAGAATATCAAGTTCCAGTCTTTTTTGGTTAGAGTCATTGATGATGGGCAAAAATAAGGAGCGCACCAAATCCGTGGCATTGTTTACCAAACTGGTGTGAAAATTTAGGCTGAAGATGACACGTTTGTGATTATTACAACAGTGAGTTTGAATCATTGTGGGGGCAACCATAAAAGATTATTATACTATCAAACGAATTCTAAATCTTTTGGTGTTGAGTTTTCAACTCTTCTACGATTACTTAATAGCAAGAATTAGCCAATTCCTCAAGTTAGCTAAACTGCACTCATCATGTTTGTTGGCAAACAAGCCGTACTCGCATTCTGGGGGTTGTAGATTCTCCCTTCAACAAAAAAAAAATTAGAAAAAAAGGACAAAAAAATATATAGCTTTATTAATTTTTTTCTTGTCTCTTTATTTGTCTATCTTCCTCATCCAACAACCAGTTGGACATTTAGAAAAAAGAAATAGCGAATAAGCAGGCTTAGTTGTTGTTTAAACTAACTTTTTTTCAGTAATTTTAATTTGTACAATTCGTTTTCCTCACTCCGTTCCATGTTATAAATTAGTTAATCTTTTTTTTTATTTGATCAACAGGTGGAAATGAAACTAAAACAAAAGGCGACGAAGGTACGGATTCAATATTGAATATTAATAACAATAAAATGAGCTTAATAAGGTATCTTAAGAATCACTAAATCCGAGGGCTACCAAAAAAAAAAATAATCAAAGCAGACATGATCATTCGCAAAACTGTGCCGAAAAGGAGGCCAGTAGCCCAGTGAGACCTTTTCTTTTCATGGCCCTTTTCCTTTCTTATTTTCTGTTGGTTTTTAAAAGTTAAAACTCAAGGTGTTAACTGGAAAACCAAATTTAATTAAATAAAGAAAGGGTCATCCTCGGTTCCTGCCTCAATCTTCCACGGGGAGTATTTTACTTAGTAAAGAGGGCTAATTAAATCTGAACAAGTTTAAATATAATTTAGGTAGTATAGATTTAATTTTTTAAAAATCTTTATTTTTCTTAACTAAAAACAATTTTAAATACCATTTTAAAAAATAAAAACAATTTCTTAATTAATATTTTTTTAAAAATTAATTTTTTATTTAAAAAATAACATTTTAGAAAAATTAAATATGATCATTTAAATCAAATCAAATCTCAACCATTTAAATTGATTAAATATTTCTACTAAACATTTAGTGCCAAGCGGATATCAATGTTCCTTTTCTTCAGTAAAATGCGTATTATCATTACCTCTTTTCTTCACATAAAATGCATATTATCATTATTATTATTATAAAGTGAGAGAGAGAAGTGTCAGAGAGAGTTGTTGTTCTCATATTTCATGTTAAGGATCCCATCTGTCAGGAAACTGGATTGCCTTCCTCTGCATCTCTCTCTCTCTCTCTCTCTCTCTCTCTATATCTGATACTTCACCTTTCAAAATACAAATGTCGCGATCGCCTTCTTCAACCTCAGAATTCTCTATCTCTTGATACGAACCGCAAACAGCCGAGAATACTCATTTCTCCAAAAAGTTGAGATCTTTACCGAGTTTTCTGCAAAATGAGAGACTTGGTCTCTTGTTTCAGCGAGAAAGCCATAGATGTATCTCATTCTTCATGTTCTAGCTATCCAAAAAATGCTTGCATTTCTCCCTCCCTCACACCTTCAACCCAAAATTCAGTCTCTTTCGTCTACAAAATCGTCCTCTCCACTCAGAAGCAGCTCATAATCACGGTCACATGGTGCACAACCCACTCGAATCAAGGATTTAGCTTGAGCTTCGGAGATGGCGACCCAACCATTGCATCAGCAGCGTTCAGGCTCAACAAAAATTCGCGATTCTTCAGGAAGAAGAAAGGAAGCAAATTTCTTGAATCTGACGACTCAAAAATCGAAATCATTTGGGATCTTTCAAATGCGAAATACGAATCTGGCCCCGAACCCGTTGATGGGTACTCTGTTCTACTTCTCGTAGATTCGGAAATTGGCCTCGTTCTCGGGGACTTGGGGGTAGAGACAGTGACGAAGAAGCTCAAAGCTAATCCCTCCACAGCCAAAGCCTCCCTAATCTCGCGGAGAGAGCATTGTTCAGGAAATACAATTTACACGACGAAGGCTCAGTTCAGCGACACAGGGTCATGCCACGACATTTTGATAAAATGCAGTGGTGAAAACGAGGGATTGAAGTGTCCAGTATTGTCAGTGTGCATCGATAAGAAGACAGTGATCCGAGTGAAGAGGTTGCAATGGAATTTCAGGGGGAACCAGACCATCTTCGTGGATGGGTTGCTTGTGGATCTGCTTTGGGATGTTCATGACTGGTTCTTCAACCCTGTTTCCGGATTTGCCGTGTTCATGTTCAGAACAAGGAGTGGAATGGATAGCAGATTGTGGTTAGAAGAGAAGATGGCACAGAAGGAGAAAGAAGGAGGAGTTGAATTCTCCTTGTTTATCTACGCCTGTAAGAGCACATAACACAAGGGAATTTCAAATTTGTGAATTACTACTGCTATCATTTACTACTTCTTCCAACCCTCTTTCTTTCTTCGATTTCTCATTCTTTCTGATTCTTCTCATCCGGCTTTTCTTTAACTCTTACAATTTTCCCAGGGATTAATGATAGAATCAAATATTTAGAGTGGAAAATAGTGTTAGATTTATCTCAGACCAGTGGGGCTATTTTATTTACGAGCCATGTGTTCCTGCTTGTGACCAGGATGGTACTCAGCTTTTTTTTTTTTTCAAACAAAAAACAGAGAGAGGAGATTGCGTGATCATGCAAGCGTGTGTTGATGGATTGGAAATCAAATATTTAGAGTGGAAAATAGTGTTAGATTTATCTCAGACCAGTGGGGCTATTTTATTTACGAGCCATGTGTTCCTGCTTGTGACCAGGATGGTACTCAGCTTTTTTTTTTTTTCAAACAAAAAACAGAGAGAGGAGATTGCGTGATCATGCAAGCGTGTGTTGATGGATTGGAAATCAAATATTTAGAGTGGAAAATAGTGTTAGATTTATCTCAGACCAGTGGGGCTATTTTATTTACGAGCCATGTGTTCCTGCTTGTGACCAGGATGGTACTCAGCTTTTTTTTTTTTTCAAACAAAAAACAGAGAGAGGAGATTGCGTGATCATGCAAGCGTGTGTTGATGGATTGGAGAATCAAATATTTAGAGTGGAAAATAGTGTTAGATTTATCTCAGACCAGTGGGGCTATTTTATTTACGAGCCATGTGTTCCTGCTTGTGACCAGGATGGTACTCAGCTTTTTTTTTTTTCAAACAAAAAACAGAGAGAGGAGATTGCGTGATCATGCAAGCGTGTGTTGATGGATTGGAAAATTGATGGATGGATTTAGATTTTACAGTGAGTGAAAGGAAAGGGTTGGAGCGAGCTGTTGGGGATTATGAGAGAGGGAATCAACCGAGATTTGGTAAAAGGGCAAGAGGGGGCTTTGATTGCCATGGCTAAATTGATTTGCACCTTTATAGGAAAATAATGTTTGAGAATCTCGTCAATCATCATTATTTCTCGGACTTGCTATTATTCTCTCTTGTTTCCTCCCCCTCCCCCCCTTCTTTCTAGACTTTAAGCTAAAATCAATATCATCCGCGTATATAATGTTTAAATTTGACTTATAATACCAAACATCCTTTAACTATATTTAAAAAAAGTGATCACATATATTGAGTTAAAAGTTTTTAAAGTATTTTTGTGTAAGAAATGTGAATATTTAATTTTTTACCTTAATATGACTCTGGGATTGTTTAAAAATGAGGAGAGTTGTTTTGAAAATTAAAAATTAATTCGAACATGATTATTATTATTATTAACATCCTCCGTTCTACTGTTGGTGATGGGTGAGTGTTTTTCTAATGGCTTCCAATGTTGCCAAACTTGAAAATTATATTATTATCAGTATAATTTTTTTATATTGAAAGTAAGCTAGCCTTTCTGACTACGTGAGTAAAATTAAATTAAATTAATGTAGTTCAGTTGGAATATAGAGATTATTTTATGACGTGGCACCTGATAGGTTAGGGTGGGAGAATATATGTGAGTAGGTGGAAGATTATGGAATGGATGTCTATCTTGCATTAGTGTTATAAAAATCAAATTTATGCGTATCTTAGAAATCACTTTTAAAATATAAACTTTTCACCGTTGATTTAAACATACCTTGGTGTGGATGGTCAGGCCTAATCCGATTCTTGAAATATGTATTTTTATGTTTTAATCTTGATTCCTTTTAATCTTGTTTTATTTATTAACGTTAAATCGTCAAAATCGTCTACGGTAAATTATTTCATACAGTTAATAGAATAGAGCATGGAACGGCTATTGGGTTATGCAATTTATCTTAAAAATAGGAATAAATTGTTTTTAAAAATTTTATCCCATAAATAGAGATGGAGAAAGTGCGCACAGCCAAATCTATCTGCTGGCTTCTGTTTGTCGCTTTTATTTTGTTTCCTTTTCTTCATCCTTGGACCAGGGAAGCAGTATTTGATGTTTATATTATTATTATCATTATGCCTATTTGAAAACACGGTAATAAATATTTTTACATAAATCGAGGTAAATATGTGAAGAAAATTATCTCATTTTACCGAAAAAACCGTTGAACGTATTTTTGAAGAGTAAATAAACTTTTCCAAACAACCATGTTAAAAAAATTGTCTATCTGCATCACTTCTTGTTTTTGGTCAGTATCTTTTTATTTGATGGGAAGTAATCCCATATTAACATACTTCGGGTTTGTTTGGAAACTATTTTAAAAATAATTTTTACAGATTTCGAGGTTAAACATAGATTTTGAAAAGTGATTTATGTTTGGGAAGTTGTTAGCTTTTAGGGATTCTGAGGCAAAAAAGTGAGTAGGAAAGATAAAAGAGGAAAAATAAAAAATAAGAAAGAGGAAATAGAAGAAAGAAAAAGTAGGAAAGATGAGGGTGAATGAAGGAAAAAAAGTAGGAAAGATGAAAAATGAAAAAGTAGGAAAAAAATTTAAGTTTCAAAACAAGTTATTGTAACCAAAATATATGTTCAGAAAAATTGTTATAATTGAATAAAATTTAAATTTTAGGTCAAAATCTAAATTCTAAAAAGTGATGGTATGATTCGAATTTTTATCAATAATATAACAGTAATGAAAGCAACTTTTAATGCCCTCGAGATCAGCGAGTGGTGCTGTGTTCAAAGTTGCGAACTGATGGCATGACTAGTGGCGCATCTTTCATAGCCATTCTCGAGAAGGGAACATGATCAAGGTGAATTATTACGAGTGACAATTGACAGGTTGATCCACATGCCACGTGGCACGCAAACTTTGGAAAATCAAGACTGGGCAAAAAGGCATGATTCACGCTTGGTGATGCGAGTGAGAGTATCGTATTACAAAAAGGGCTGGGCTATCATCAAAGTGGACTGGCCCAAAAACCTTTCGAGCAAATAAGCAGAACATAAGCACTCGTTGGGGACTTAAAAATGGCCCAACGTTCTGTGGTCCAAAGGAAAAGGCGTTAACTGATCAATGAATGCTGGTTTACTAATTTGGTTGGGAAGGAATTGCCTCACATCCCATAAATCCGTATGTTTAAATCATGTTGCTGATGTGATAACATTGTTGATGGACAGTCTATAAGTATATTTGTAAGTGCCCTTTAAGTTTACATGCATGAGAGCCTGACCCAACTCATTTCAACTTTTATGTACCAAACAAAATGTTGGTTTACTTTGAGTGAAAATTTCATTAATGAGTAAGCGGAAGAGGATAAGAAGGAAAACTAGAGGCTACTCTCCCATACTTGGAAC
>JANTPZ010146849.1:0-15953 GCA_025593235.1 Vachellia pachyceras
GCGACGGGCACGCCAAGTGCTTTGGCATGGAATGTTACAGAAGCACCTTCATCTTATGGGGTTCTCTTAGTTGCTTAGGGACTTTCTTGGCCTTGATCCTTCATGCTAGAACTCGCAAATTTTATTCACAAAAGTTTTAGTACGTACACAAAGGGATTTTATTTTAATTCATGCTTCATAATTATATATATATATATAACCTTTTTAGTATATAAATTAAAGAGAATATAATTAAGTGAGTAGATGGATCATTTAAATGATCTTTGAATCAAAATGGTCTAACTAGAGGCTGATGTATAGTTAGTTAGATAAGACTCATGAATGTCTCTCTAACTATCTTTAGTTATTTAATTTAAAGCGTACAGTTTAATTATTTTTTTCATGGCTATGATATTATGCTGTGAAGGTTCATGAGAATTTGTGGCTGATTACTTGAGGATACAAACATGTTAAAAGACAGCTTTTTCAAATACTAACTTTCTAATCCTTCGTATAGAACCACATTAATTATCACTACTAGAAAAATGTTATTCAACGACAGAAAAATCTATTGTTAAATGGTTATTTTTCATCAGAAAATTTTCATTTAACGACGGAAAATATTAGCAACATTCAATTCAGCGACTAAAAATAACCATTTAGCAATGGATTTTACGTCGTTAAATGTCATTTTTCTGTTAGTGTATTTTGAAATTAAAAAATTGTTCAATTATAATATACGTTACATAATCTTTCTAAAATGCATATGCGTATGGTTATATTATATGTCACTTTATAAGATAATTAAATTAATTTGAAGTGAAACAGTAAATATGAAGCTTTAAAGAAATATATTTATCTTCTTTAATTTTTAGAAATCAAACCATGGGGCCTTTTTTAAGGACTAAACGTAGAACATATATATTACATATTCTTATACTCAAACTGAGATGGATATACGTATAAAATTGTGTAGCTAAATAAAGTGAAGACAAAAATCCACTTTTGGAGACTTGCTCATCACTTTATATAAACATTGGTTTTTTAGGCCATCAGTATGTTTATGATACAGTATTGTTCAAATATTGTTTGGAGTTTCCAATGCATATTTTTGTTCTGTTCAGTATATCAACTTCAACTTGAACTCGTTGGCAAAAAAAAAAAAAACTTCAACTTGAACTCCACACAAAAGAACAAATATTATTTTTTTTGCTTTTCTCGGAGAAAGACAACGATCATTGATATAAATACAAAGTCTGATACCAAACATAATTTAACTAAAAAATATGAAAATTAGCTAACTTGTATTTAAATTCTTTGTGTTTGGGAATTCCGTTTGGAGAAAGGAGTTATGGTTTTCGAGGTGATTTTATAAATTTCGAGATGGTTTTTATGGATTTCGAAATGGATTTTTACAGATTTCGAGATGATCTTGTCTTGACTTACATGCACCGTTTGAGAAAATGTGTGCCCAAACACGCACGAATCATCAACATCGCTTTTCAATAATAACATAGGGCTTGTTTGCCAAAGAGTTAGGAAAAGCTAAACTCATGTTTAACAATGATTTTTCCACAAAACGAGATAATCTCATTCATATATTTACCTCAACTTGCGTAAAATTACTTCTCTACCGCGTTCCTAAATGGGTACATAATATACCAACAATCTGGTTGATATGATAAGAGGCCCCACTCATTTAACGAGAAGAAAACAAATTCAAATCCAAATAAAGCATATTTGTTGAAAGAGATAAAAATATTTAAAAATTAAATCTCGAAAAGGATTCGTTTAAGTGCAAAGCGGGTTTAAGAACACTACTAATAATTGATTAAAAAAATAACAATATAACATAATTGTGCTTGTTTGGGAACTCCGTTGGGAAAATGGATTTTGCAGATTTTGAGGCATTTTGGGAATTTCGAGATGGTTTTACGGATTTCAAGATGGTTTTTATGAATTTCGAGATGGTTTTATAGATTTCGAGATGGTTTTATCTCAACTTACGTGCACCGTTTGGGAAAATGGCTTCCCAAACAGGCACATTAAGATCCAAACTAGAGGTCCTTATTGATTTATACGTAGGTGTCATAAAATCTATGATAACTTGAAATATTACAGTGGATTTGTTTGGGACAACGTTTTCAAAAGTCAAACGTACGTTCAACAGTATTTTTTCGTAAAACGAGCTAATCTCTTCCGCATATTTACTTCGGTTTACGTAAAAGTACTTCTCTACCGTGTTTCTAAAGGGGCACATTAGCATAAAATTTAGGTTAAAGTATATTTTTTAGTCCTTTATATTTGCACCAGGTTTCACTTTAGTCCTTTAAATTTTAAAAGTGCACTTTCAGTCCCTCAAACTTAACGCCATTAGTTTCTCTTAACGGAAATTGCTAACTCATCAAATTTAACGTTGTTATTTTAAATCTTTTTTTATTTTACACAATTTAAAATATCAAATTTATTATATTATTAAATTAAAATTAAAATGCGAGTATGTTTTTTCAACGTTTTATTGCACAATTATCAATTAAATTTGATGAGTCAGCAATTTCCGTTAAGAGAAATTAATGATGTTAAATTTGAGGGATTGAAAGTGCACTTTTTAAATTTAAAGGATTAAAGTGAAATCTGATGCAAATATAAAGGACTAAAAATAAACTTTAACATAAAATTTATTATGTTGTTAGGTTGACGTAGGCTACACGTAACCAGTTATCGATGAACACAGGCTGTGTGATTATGGGGATTGTGTAGGGAGTTGAGGGGGATTGGTTGTGATAATGACGTGGCACGCATTGTGGAAGCTCCACGTGTCACAAGTTGCGTGGCTGAGAGTTGACGAAAAACGTGGAAGATTGATATAATTTTAAAGGTACCCTCAAGAAGTTGGCCGATGGGAACTCTTGTAGGGTCCACCTTCGCATATTTAAGGGATTTCGACCCCTTACCTGTTGAATATTTAATGTTTAACGTGGTGAGTTAATCAAATCTGAATTGTTTAAATTTAATTTTTTATATATGGTGATTTTTTAAATAAAAAATAATTTTTTAAAAATTAGTAGCTGAGAGATTATTTTAATTTTTTATTTTACACTCACTGGAAAAATTTCTTTAGAAAAATATAGACTTTTAAAAAATTAAATCTAAGTCATCCAAATTAGATCTGGACGGTTGAGATGTATTAACTCTTCTTCCTAAACATTTTACTTAGTAGGGTAACAAGATCCGAATTAGGGGAAGAAGTAATTGTGTT
Source organism: Vachellia pachyceras (assembly GCA_025593235.1). Classification (NCBI taxonomy): domain Eukaryota; kingdom Viridiplantae; phylum Streptophyta; class Magnoliopsida; order Fabales; family Fabaceae; genus Vachellia; species Vachellia pachyceras. The sequence continues at coordinate 3,239 of JANTPZ010146849.1, forward strand.
TATCAATTTTCACGATTACCTAATAGAGTTTATCGTTAAAAAAATAATTTACATGCAGAGTTTCGTGTATTTTTTTTATTTATTATTATTATTATTATTATTATTATTATTATTTGTTTGCTCTCACATCTCAGATTTTACACATCAAAATTGTCTATGGCTACTTAAAAACAAGTTGGGGTTGTCTAGCAATTTCACGAACGTTGTTGGTGACTGCAAAATAATAAAAGCCTAACTTAACTTCTAATTATAATCAAATATAATAAAGATGATCGAAGGTTAATAAAAGAAAACAAATCATAATTCTAATGAATAAAAATCCTTAGTCAAATCCCTACCGGATGCCCTAATTAAAATAATTGAATCTTAATTATTTCTTGTCTGGTACTCTATAAATAATATTTTATTGGAGAATTAGATGTATTAAATATAAGTAAATAGATCCAATCTAAGTACCAAATGTATCCATCAATAAATAATTTTATGAATAAATAATCATATGCAAAATAACCTCCATGACCTTTAACTTTTGGTTATTGTTAAATTTTAAATGTAGGTTAATTTACATATATAACATATAGTTCATCATGGTGATTTTGTATAATTTAGCATCACTCTTAAACAACCCATATATCCTCAAGCATATAGAAAATGGTGAACGTAAATTATTATTAATGTATAAATAAATTCTTACTACCAATGTTTAATTCAACCAAAAAAGTAGGCCCATGCATGTGATTCAATATTATGTAACTCGACTCAAATTAATTAGGACCTAATGTAATTTAAAAAAAAAAAATTGGTTGGCATGTTTCAAATAGGTATGTTCATGTACCCTACACTACCAGAAAAATGCCATTTAACGATGAAAAATTCATCACTAAATGGTTATTTTCCTTTATTAAAACGAGAGTCGCTAATATTTTTCGTCGTTAAATGAAAATTTTCTGATGAAAAATAATCATTTAACAATGGATTTTTATCGCTAAATAACATTTTTCTGGTAGTGTTAGTACCAGTAAAACCCACCATAATCATATGTTGAACAAATAATTAGGCATTTTCAGGCAAGGCTGCCAAGCATATGTTGACCTAGTATGCTGCCCTAACGAGAATACATGATTTTTTTTTTTAAATATTATGTGTTTGCATGTAACGTAGTCATTTTGTTGTCTTGTTTTTAATTGAATATGAATGATTAAATGTTATTTATTTCTTGTTTAAGTAATGATATTGCGCTAATGCCTATTGTTTTGTGTTTGATTATGGAATGATGAGAACTATTAGTATTTGTATTTCTTCTTTTCAAATGTATTCAAGTTGTGGAATTATGGAATATATTTTTTTTAAGTTTCAAATATTGTTTATTAGGTTTTAATTGGAGTTTTTTTTTAATAAATGATATTATGAGCAGGGTGACACAGCTCAGCCAGGGAAACGCGTCTTGCCCTTAACTAGTGGATTGGCCCACATTTCATGTAATTTTTACTTAAAAACAAAAGCGAATATATATTTTTCTCAAGCATGTTTTTGTATTATATATATATATTTCAATATAATTTTTAATTATGTTATGTATAAATACCATTATATTGTTTAAAAGGAAAATATAAAAAATTATAGCAAAAATTTAGAAAGTGCCATGGACCAACCCACCATGGTGTGTTGGGTTGGTTAAATTTCAGCTTGCAAATATGCGAGTCTTCTTAATCTGACCCATCGAACTGTCAACCCTTGATGGGTTAACCTACATTACCAGCTCTAAGACGTTTCTATCCAAATATAGTCAAAATAAAATATGGTATTTCAGAAAAATTAATTCAGATTTATTATAAATAACCAACTTAACTAGCTTCTTTAATTTAATCAAATTGGTTATCTATATCTTATGCCCTGTTTGGTACGCGGAACTGATTTTGATGGAATTGGAACTGGATGTGAGATTAAAAGTATGTTTAATATGCTAGAAGAAATAGGTATTATTTTAATTTAATAGCTATATTTATAATGTGAAAAGACTACTATGCCCTCTAAAAAAATTTCTACTCTTCCCCCAAAAAAATCTTCCAGCATCGTCCACCATCACTGAAGGAGGTGACGACGGTGATGATGTGCATCGGCCACCGTCGTCGCCATCACATGAGGAGATCGAGAGACAGAGATTCTAAAGTTTGTCGTCGCAGATCAAGATTGAAGCTCATCGTTCGACGTTGCAAACGAAGATCGTCGAAGATCGAAGCATAACGAAGATCGAAGCTCGTCGTCATAGATCGTCAAAGATCGAAGCTCGTCGTCGTTGAAGGTCGAAGATCGTTGAAGCTCGTCATCGTCGAAGATTTCGTCTGCACATCATCACCATTGTTGTCAAAGATTTTGTCTGCACATCATCACCGTCATCGTCATCGCAAGAGTTCGTTCTGGTGATGTGATTCTTGTCATCGGCTAGAGTGAATGTTCACCATCGCCGTCCTCTGCCAAGTTCACCGTCATCCTCCATCGAGTTCACCACATCGTCCTCCGTCAACTTCGTCATTCACCATCGGTGAGGGTATATGTGGAAATGAAGAGTTGGAACTCGGTTCCATGGCCAAGAGGTTGGAACCGAGTACCAACAATTTTCATGGAACTGGGTTCCATGGGGAACCCACTTCCACAGCACCAAACACACAAAAATGTGATTCCAATTCCAGTTCCAGTTTCAATTCTCTAGCTCCAATTCCCTGTTACCGAACGGGGCATTATATCGCATTCACACCATCCAAAATTGAAAATTTCAAATACTAAATAATAAATTCTATTACTAACAAAGAATCACCAAACTAATCATATACTTATAGTTTATCTAATATCCAACATTCTTTATAATTTCAAAATATTCATTCCAACAAAATATATAGACTAAAAAGGAAGAGTATAAAAATGTCTATATGTTGATTCATGAAAGATGTAATTGCCTATTTGTTAATTCCTACAAGTTGTAATCCAGATTAGATAGTCAAAGTTATATAACAGGAATTATATAATTTAATGTAATATGTTGTAACCAAAATTACATTAAATTACTTTGTTATACCAACCAAATGCTTGAATAATAAGAATGTATTAGAATTATAGGTAACACCCTTTCATGTAATCCAAACAAACGAGTTATAAATTACTTTGTTATACCAGCCAAATACTTGAATAATCAGAATGTATCAGAATTACAAAATCTCGGTTTAAAATCTAAGTTTTCTCTTTCCTACTTTTTCCTTCTTTCTCTTTCCTCTTTCCTACTTTTTTCCTTATTTCTCTTTCATACTTTTTCTTTCTTTCTCTTTCCTTTCTCCTACTTTTTCTTTCTTCTCTTTCTTATTTCCTACTTTTCATTCTTTCTCTTCACTCTTTCCTTACCAACTTTTTTGCCTCGGAATCCGTAAAGCTAATAACTTCTCAAACATAAGAGCTTGTTTGGGAACCAGGTTTCAAAATCTAGGTTACAAAACCTCAGTTTGAAACATATGTTTTCTCTTTTCTACTTTTTCCTCTTTTCTCTTTCCTACTTTTTCTTTCTTTCTCTTTCTTACTTTCCTCTTTCCTACCCACTTTTTTGTCTTGGAATCCGTAAAAGCTATAACTTCTCAAACATAAATCACTTTTCAAAACCTAGATTTTGCCTCGGAATCTGTAAAATCTATTTTCTAAAATCTATTCTCCAAAACCTAGGTTTTACCTCGAAATCTATAAAAGTTATTTTCAAAATAGCTTCCAACAAACCCTAATTGTATGTCTTCTCATCTTTTTCCACCAACTCATCATCTTTACAAATTAGGTTATGTTTGAAAAAAAATATACATCATGCACATGTATTGTTTTCTACTACACGAGTTTGTTTCGCCTCATTTTGATACTTGTTGCTTATAAAAAGGACGGAGGATCAATTATTGTCGCATAACATGTAGTCAGTGGTGTTGAAATTATTTATTGTGCTTGTTTGGTAAAGCTTTTGGACTCCCTAGAAGCACCTTTAACATTATTTTTTCGCAAATCGAGATAACCTCATTCACATATTTACCTCGATTTACGTAAAAGCACTTTTCCACCGCTTTCCCAAACAGACCAATTCTGCTAGATCCTAACCGAGGTTCCATTTGAATTCTAAGAATAAAGTACATTATTCCAATTATGATTCATATGACATGAATTTGATCATATTTCATGTGCCTATCATTTTTCGAAGTCAGATTCATAACAGTAAAAGTTGAGTTTCACATGATGTGCAGATAAGCATCACAAAGTATCTAATCATGCAGCACCGTCCCATTTTTAGTATATTCGTAATCGTAAAGGTGAAGCAATATATACATCATGCTGCATTCTGAAACGTCGTCATCATAAAGATATCATATTAAAGAACTATGTAATAAAAGATATTGTGTGTGTTTGAAAATTCCGTTGGGATAAAGTAGTTTACAGATTTCGAGGTATTTCGTAGATTTCAAGATGGTTTTACGGGTTTCGAAATGATTTTTACGGATTCCGAAATGGTTTTGTTTTGACTTATGTATACCGTTGGGGAAATTAACGCCTAAAAAGTGTGTGTATCAAAATTTAGCTAATATTTATAAATTATATTTTTTTAGTTCATTAATTAATGCTACCATCGTTTGTGTTAATAAAAAAAATTACTCAATGAACTTAAACAACGATTATACAATTGAATGCTGACATACTCATTTTTAATTTAAATTTTGTAAATTAAAAATATTTAAAATAAAGCATCACGAAGATGTTGTCTATCTAGACTTTCATGAGACACTCATACTTCAGAATGTAAAGATATCATATTAAAGAATTAAACTTTTAACATGCTTTATTAATATTTAATTCATGTATCCCATTTTCAATTTCTTGAGTCAATATTTACATTAACAATATTAATATTAGGAGATAAAAAATACAATTTATAAATATAAGATGTTAAATTGAAAATTAATGTAAATATATTCAACAAATAAATGTATACTTCACCAAAAAAAAACACAATTCTCACTATGAGATGTTTTTAAACTTTCATGTGCCTAATACCATTCGGAGAAAAATTCCAAAGCATTTTTACCTTTAACCTTATATTAAATATACAATCATATCTCAAATAAAATTGTCTGCAATAAAAAATATATACACACTGACGGATCTACATGCATTCTAGAGGGTGCAGTCGCACCCCTGACTTCTAAAAAATTATGTATATATTAGTACTATGTGATTTATTTTTCATTCACTCATTTGTTAATTTTGAACCCACTAAATTTTTACTCAAAAAATATTAAAAATAAATTTCATTTATCTTCTTAAAATATAGTCATGAGTCCGCTGTGTGAACAAAACATTGATAACAATATATTGCGTCATTCATTGAGAAAAATAAATCAAATTGTGTTTCTTGATTCGTTAAATTTTCTAACAGATAACAAACAAAGAGATATATATATATATATATATGTTAACATGGAGGTGGCACCGTCCTAGCTAGCTAGACCTTAATATGGAAGGTCGTATGTGTTTGTGGGTACATGCCTTTGATTGTCGGCAAGGCACTAAGAACATGCCCTTGATTGAAAGAAATTGAAGCTAAAAGGTTACCATAAAGAGAGTAAGTAAATCGCATGCACATGGTGGGTTCCATCATCAACTTCATTGTTATCCAACTATCTTACTATTAACCCTACATGGTTTCCAGCAGGTTAAACCGCACCACCTGACTTCCAGAAAATTAGGTATATATTAGTACTATACGATTTATTTTGTACCTACTCATTTGCTAATTTTGAACCCACTAAATTTTTACTCAAATTCTTCTCAAAAGATATTAAGAATAAGTCACATTTATCTTCTTAAAAAATAGTTTGCATCCCCTGAACCAGGATCCTGAGTCCGCCACTGATTAACCACCATCCTATTGTTACATCCTTCATATCTAAGTATTAACATTTTTTATATTACTTTGATTTTAAATATAGAACATTTGAATGACCTTTTAGGCTAAAAATATAAGGTGGTTTCTTTGTAGAGAAAAAAAATTATTGGTTCATAATGTAAATGATCTAGAAATCCTTGAATAAAGTTGAAAAAAAAGAATTTTAAATAGATTTAATGAATTAACCACTTTTCCGATTCTTATGAAATGGTTGTAAGTAATTTATATCTTAAATCTCCACATTACACATGTTAAATGAGCTTATGTTACTAGGGGTAGTTTTCCATGCAAATAATTAAATTATACATTTTAAAACAATACATGTATTTGTTTACAAATAATTAACCTAACTAATTTTCTTAATTATCATAAATTCGTTATTTAACTTTTTTTAAATTTTTTTGTAGTGGCATTGCTGTTTTTCGACGTTCCCTTATGGTCTCTAAATTTCATTTTTCTTGATAGATAATAAAAATAAAATTTCTTAAATCTTACATGATGATTATGGATACAAATTTATTAAGTGGTATGGTGAAAAATGTAAAAAAGGACAAGGTAAATATGACAAGAAAATGATGTTTTCGGGTTTTTGAATATGAATTTTGGAAATAAAAGTCAAAAATTGAAATTGACAAGAAAATTGAATAAGTTGATCGATCTATAACAAATGAGAAACATCGATGTGGTTGCTTCTTAAATTTCTACCACCAAACAGAGTGTGCCATTAATTAATTAATTAAAATTTTAATTTCCACGACATTGAAACATTTGTGATTGTTGTGGAAAAATCTGCTGACTTCTTTGACTGGGTCTGAACGTGATGAGACACACCAATATTTGTATGCCACTAATTGGGAATGCTGAGAATTCTGTGTTTAATTTTGACTAATGCACTGAGAAATGTGACCCACGCAAAGGGACTTCACTTTTAAGTTTTAACAAATATAATAAAATCACTTCTAGAAAAATGTTATTTATCGACGTAGTTTTCTGTTTCTAAAATGAGGATCGTTAATATTTTCCGTCGTTAAATAGAAATTTTCTAATGAAAAATAGCCATTTAGCGATAGATTTTTCCGTCGCTAAATGAGATTTTTCTGGTAGTGAATATTTATAACTGTTAATAGGACTATTTTAGGGGTAAAATACTCTGATATGATGATATCTGATTTCAATCCACCGTTTTTAACACAGATGGAGAGGAAAACAAAGAAAATTTGAACAAGTTGATCGATCTAGGACAAATGAGAAACTTTACTTGATGATATCTGATTTCAATTCATTTTTTTTTATAATTTGGAAATAGAAGAATTATTAGGTACTCCTTCAAGTTCTTATTTATAAGCAACATCTCTTTCGTACGGCTGAAGCTTTATATAAGTTAAAGTTTGATTTTGTAATACATTTTTCCATATTTACCCAAATTGATCAATGTTTATTCTTTTTCTTATTTTTTTTCCATTCATTCTCTCTTGCACTCATCATCTTACAAAGCAAAGGTATCGTTTAAAAAAAAAAGAAAATTTACAATCAGATCATAAATAATGAGAATTAATGAATAAAATGTCTCCAAGATTTACAAACTTACCATAAGGTCCCAGAAGTAGTTGATGAGGTTGTCATTAACAACCTTGCCAACCTTCATTAACAACATCAGCAGCTACTCCTGGGACCTTATGATAATTTTGTAAATCTTTGAGACCTTTTATTCATTAATTCTCTTATTGGAGACTTAATTGTAAATTTCCCTTAAAAAAATTACATTTCTTACCCATTTATTGATTTTAATTAATTAATTACATTTCTTATACATTTTTATGCAAAAGATGTGAGTACATCTCTTGAAAAAATTCGAATATTATTGATCTCATTGTGAGGAACTAATTAAACCTTATCGTTAGACTAATTCCTCTTGGTAGCTATTAGATAATTAAAATAAAATCAACGTAAATTGTTGGAAAAAAAGCCTAATCTACCCTTGGTGGTACAGAGACACAAGCCCAATAATATTGGCGTCAAAATATAAATAATGAAAAAGTTTGTGTTCATAACTGTTTCATGTATTATCTAACTATTTAAATGTGGATTGTTCTTACAAGTCAACAATGCTGTATGGATAATGGGGATGCTCCTAAACAAATCAACTCTTCTCTTCAAGAGTTTGATTATACTAGAATATTGAAAAACAAATAATGATTTGACAAAACTAATATATATTAATCAATTAAGGAGATGAATGACGAGTAGATGAAAAGAACTGAAGATTTGAATCTTCCTAATAAAAAAAATTATGTTCAAACATCGACCTATTTTGGCCAAATAAATATGAAGATTTGAATTAGTTGACAACAAGCAGTAAATAATACTTAAAGTAAATAACAAAACATTTGCATCATGAATCGGACTTTCAATATCAGAAAAATATCATTTAGCGACGGAAAAATCTATTGCTAAATGGCTATTTTCCATCAGAAAATTTTCATTTAACGACGGAAAATATTAGTGACCCTCATTTTAGCGACGAATTTTCCGTTGCTAAATGACATTTTTCTGGTAGTATTTATTTTAATGATCAGAGGTCATACTTAATATGGAATGCCAAACTTAAGCACAATCGCATCAACTGTTATAGATGGTTCCAATTCACAGTAGTTTGGTGTTATTTGAGATGCTTTTCGTTCTATTTTTAATTATATAAGCATAGGTGTTTTTTTAGGGAATTTTATTGGGAGGTCCCAATTATAAGGGACTTATTTAATGAATGGTCCCAAAAAACAAAATATTTATTCTGAGGTCCCATTGACAACATGAGGTGTTATCAATCCAGCGCATGATGTTGTCAATAAAAGGACTTCATATTATTAATGGGACCTCAGAATAAATATTTTATTTTTTCGGACCATTCATTAAATAAGTCCCTTATTTATGGCCTCCCATTAAATTTCCCTTTTTTTATACGATAAGCATATTTTTTATACATAATAATTAATTTATATATCACAGATTTCTTCAATGAATCGACAATGAAAGATAATTTGCTGACTATTTTGAATTCCATATATGAGATTATATTTATAGAAAAATATTGAATTATTTATTGTTTATTGAATTATTTATTACTTGTTTAAGAAATTCCTTAGATTTAAATATTCAATTATGGAATTCATTAATAAGTAATAGTTTCTCTAATTTTTTAAAATATATTGAAAAAATTAATTTAATTACTAGTTTGAGAACCTGGTTACCCTATTAAACTTTAGTAGGGAGTGATAATTATATGTGGACTGTTCAAATCTAACTTGAATGATCTATATTTAATTTTTTAAAATTATATATTTTTTTAAAAAATTATTTCAGTAGATGTAGAATAAAAATAAAACAACCTCTCAATTACTATTTTTTAAAAAATAATTTTTATCTAAGAAATCATTATTTTAAAATAAAATTAAATCTGGACCGTCCAAATCAGATCTAAACGATCCAAATCTAATTATTTATCTATACTAAACATTAAATACTTAACAGGGTAATGAGATAGTACGTGGTTTGATCTTGATGAACTATTGAACATTAAACTAGTTAAGTGAGAATTTCATAGTAGTGAGATAGAAGCCACTTATTAATTTCTAATAGGACTTAGAAATTTTGAAATTTCAGTTGTTAATAGGACATAGAAATTTTGAAATTTCCGTTTGTTAATAGGACTTAGAAATTTTGTAATTTCAGTTTGTTATGAAAAGAAAAAAATGAAATTATGCTTTGACAGTAACAAATAAAGAAGATTGAATATACAAATGGCATGGTCAACAAGTTCCCAGAGAGAATTCACTACCAGAAAAATGTCATTTAGTGACGGAAAAATCCATCGCTAAATGGCTATTTTTCATCAGAAAATTTCCATTTGGTGACGGAAAATATTAGAGACCTTCGTTTTAGCGACAAAAAATAGCCATTTTGAGAAGGATTTTCCGTCGTTAAATTACATTTTTCACGTAGTGATTTACAATTAATCAATGCTAAATTAACAAGTTATATTATAGTTTTAACAAACCACTTCATGGTTTAACAAGTAAATTAAGAAGATTGGATATGAAAATGGAGCTATAATAATCCACCTCACATCGTCACAAGCAAGTGATTTTGAAAAACTAAAGATAAACGTCATATTAGAACATTTTCAAACATGTGAAATATGATATGATCGTAGCAAATTGATCAAAATATAATTTTTTTTAAAAAAAAATCTAACTTTTCTTTTGAAAACTAAGATGCATGCATGTGTTGATTAAACAAAAAAATTCTAGGCAAAATTTTATACCTACGTAGTCCAAGCTAAGTATTAATGTACAAGAGAATAAAGTATGGAAAATGATCTTAGCACATATTCAAGTTATATGAGAATAACACTTTCAACACTATTATATACAAGCATTTTAAAGATAAAGATCTCAATGAAAAATATGATTTAATAAAGTATAAATTAAGGTTTATGCATACGAATTATTACTTCCCATATATATTAATGTGCAACAATATAAGTAAAAATATTTTTAATACCAAAGGAAACAACAAATATATATAAACTCACATCCTTAATATAAAAGTTAACTACCTTTTTTAAAAGATATTAAAGAAATTAAATATATTACTTTAAACTATTTATTTATTTGTATCAATGTATTATATATAGAACATAATGGTAGCTTTCATACATATCTTAATGCCATGGACTATTGTGTCCAACAATTATTGCCAGCAATTATTGAACATAATGGTTTTTGACATCATATTTAAGATATTTAAGACCAAAGGGAGTCTTACCTAATTCCATTTTCTAAATCTCATCTACAAAGGCTTCAACTACCTTTACTACCAGAAAAATGCCATTTAGTGACGGAAAATATTATAGACCCTCGTTTTAGCTACGGAAAATAGCCATTTAGTAACGGATTTTCCGTCGCTAAATGACATTTTTCTGGTAGTGCTTTGGCACTCTCTAAGCTTCTATATTCATAGACATATAACCAATAACATCCTTAATAATTTTTCAAATGACAAGATTTTTTCACTTTTCACTAATTAAAGAATGTCAAATTTGTTGCCCATGTTTTTTTTCTCTATATTAACTCTCCAACAAAGTAGATAGGTTCTCGATACCATTATTTTCATTTTCTTCATGAAAACACTTCCTTGTCTTTGATTGATTATCATTGACATAGCTTTTTCCATGCCTTGAAGAGACTGGCACCTTTAATTTCATGCATATCTTGGCTATTTTCAAATTCACCATGCCATTCCTTTAATTCTATTTATAAATAATTTTTAATATGCTTAATTAGAATTAAAAAAACATTAAACCTCATTAATTATACATTAAAATCCAACACCTCCTTACTTAAACCCTATTTAATATATATTATAATCCACAAAAACAAAGTCTAAGTAATAATAAATGAACAGTAAAATTGTACATTCATATGAAAATTTCGTAAATAAGCAGAAGTCAATAAAGCATCAAGGTGATGTTAAAAGTAATGAACCAATGTAAATGGAGTTCCATCCAGAAAGACAATTTAATTTTACAATTTTCTTTGCTTGAATTCTTGTTAATTTGTTACACTCGAGATCAAACTTTTGAAAAGGAGTTGTTGAAGCACAAATAATTTCAACCAAATTCCTAATTCTTCCTGGAGATCCGTTAATCTCCTTCAATCATTCATTCACTACCCGAGTCTTATTGTGCACAATTTCTTTCTTTTTTTGTGACCCAAATTTCTAACATGTGCGTGTATGAATGATTTCATCCAATTTTACAATTTTGTTTTGTTTTATATCTTAATTTTAATGAATAATTTTTTTGGTACAAATACACTTATTATGTTGCTATAATTTAAGTATAGCATTTTTTAGAGATAGGAAAATAGGTCAACCCGTTTTGGTCCAATCAATATAAAAGGGCCTTATTTAGAAGCCTGACTCTCAAACTGGCAGGTTCAGATCGGCTTGTGGGTTATTAGGCCCGTTTGACAAAAAATCTTTTTTTTTTCTTTTTAATTTAAAGTGGTTAAATTTCTAATTTAAGATATAAATATTATCAAAATTAAATTAAAAGAAATAAAAGTAGGATAACAATATTTTATGAACGAAAGTTTCAATAATTGCATGTGAAAACTTTTTTCAATAATATTCACATGATTTGTAATGAGAGGTAATGAGATGTATACATGTTTTTATGCAATAAATAAAATGGTAAAATAAAGTTTTGTATTCCTTCCCCGATTTTGCAACTCGACGCTTGAGCCCTTTGGTCATGGGCCGACCTGTCAGCCTCTGGTCTGTTTAACATAGTTTCACTTTTTTCAAATAGATCCAATTAAAATCATAAATTTTTTAATTTGGTTTTTGAACAGTATTTTGTATGTGGAAAACAACAAAACAAGTTTGATATTGAAAATGGGAAGAACAAGAATTCAAAGAGTGAAAACATGTGTGTTTTTATTGTTAGAACAAGAAAAGAACAAGAGTTTGATTAAATTGATTCTATTTAAAATTTTTTGTTTTAAAACAGTTTAAAGAAATGAAACGAGTTATTATAATATAATGTATAAAATAATCAGTAAGAAAAATTATATTTCAATAATATTTTTTTCTTTTCCCATTTTATATTTTTATGGGATATATGATTGACATGAAAACAAATTTATGCAAAAAAGTAATACTTATTTTTTGGTTTTTGAAAAATGCTATTTATATGTG
>JANTPZ010146850.1:0-45324 GCA_025593235.1 Vachellia pachyceras
TACCATGGAAACTTGAAAGAGAATCACTTTCCTTCCACTTGTGAATTTTCGTGCAAATCTGGAAAGTGGACAAAGGAGTGTTGTTTTGATGATTTTAATGTTTCCAATGGCTTTAAAATGAAGTTTTGTGTAGGGTATAAGTGAGCACAAGTTTTGGAAAGCATTGGAAACCAATAAGACAAGTTTAAATGCTCTAAAGTTTATGTAATTCAAGGGGAAGTTCAAGGGAGTTTTACATTGATTTTTATATTGGTAATGGCTTGTGTTTAATAGCCATAATGTTATGCATTGTGTAGAGGTTAAGGTGTGTTACAACAGGTTGGTGGGTTCAGCTAGTGAGCGGACCCATATTACCAGCTCTAGTTTACATAGTAATAAAAGCTCCTCAAATAGAATTTGAAACTTACTCTCTTTGTTTTACATTAATAAGAAAATGATTTTATTCATATTTTATAAAATTAATTTCATTTGTAAAACTATTACTTATTATAAATATGTTCGGAAAGGAAGGAGTTAACAAAACAACGAATGTTTTCTATTAATGCATACTTGAAAAATGCAAGTGATTTGGAAAGAATCACTAAAGAAATAAGTTTAAAAAATTGCATAATTAATAAAAATACTTGTGAATTAAGTAAGCTCTTTTATAGATTTTTAAATTTATGGTTATTAATACAAAATGTTCATATGGAATCCAATGTTTTTAAAAATAATAACAACTAAATATTTTAATGTCATTAACAAAGTAAAAATTGTTATGAAATTAAGAAAAAGAAGAGTAAAGAAAGGAATTAAAGAATAATAGAAAGTCATTCTTATTTTCTAAATGAAGTATAAACTGTTAGAATGGCTGTCATCCAACAAGGGGTTAATTGGGTATCTTTAAAAAAATTTCTTTTTGAAATTCAGTTGATCAATATAGTATGTAGTATGAAAAAAAATTGTATACGAGAAAATCAATATAAGTTAATAAAGATGAAAGAACGAAAGACACATGAGGATTTATCCTGGTTTGGCCCTCTCTGACCTACGTCCAGTCCCCAGAGTACCTCTAAGATTTTCAATCCACTATACCATCTAAGTTTAACTAGGTACTTGGAAAAACATTACAATCACAATGTCATCACAGACACTAGTGAAACCCATTTCAAGTTTATCACAGCGGGTACTTGAGAACCCCATAAACTTTTCCAGGCATTTATGAAACCCACTCAAGTTTGCAATGCATGTACTTGAGAAACCTTTATGACCATTCCCCCTTACCACATGTAAGGTTACACCGGGAATGACACTCCCTTACAGACTTCACTATAACAAAGACCCACATGCTCTGATTTTTCAACTCAAGCTCAAACTAACCATCTCAAGATCCTAATCTTGATTTTCTCACATAGATACATTGAGTTTGGATGAATCAATAAACATTGAAGCTCTTGGAGAAGAAAATATCAGAGTCCTAATGATGTGCTCTGTTTTGGGTTCAATGACTCCGACTTCTTCCTCATTTTCTCTATCTTGAATACTTCTTATTTATAGCTAAGACTTCATTCACTAGCCGTTGCTTAGAGTTTGAATAGCCATTGGAGAGAGACTCATATCCGTTACTCACAACTACTGCTTTCATGGTCTATCATTAAAGATGCAGCTTGCAGTTCAACGACAAGGAAGACGTCATTAATGCTTGGAGATATTCCTTAAACAACTTGAGCTACTTTAATGTAAGAGCTACAGTAGCATTTATGAGAGCAGGTAGATTTCAAAATGTTCCAGCAAGAAAAGGAAGGATCTGGTACATGCTATGTGTAGCTGTGTCAGAGGAAAAGGGAACTCGAGTTTGCATGATATCATGACTCGAGTTCTGTCACATAGAAATTAATAGCTCAGTTGAAAAACTTCTAGTTCCGATAATCATGACTCGAGTTTTGGAAAATTTTCAATTAAGACTCGAGTTTGCAATGGAAGTTCTGAAGTATAGTTGAAAAACTTTCATTTGAAACTTCAGGTTTTGATATCAAGTTTTGGAGTCCAGTTGTAAAACTTCAAGTTATGAAAATGAAGACTCGAGTTCTAAAACATGTGAAAAATTATTCAGTTGAAAAGGTCCTCGAGACTCGAGTTCTGAATCTTAGAAACTCGAGTTTTGAAAACTTCCAGAGAGGACTCGAGTTTGAACATCAAGTTTTTGAACTGATAAAATTTTGCAAGATGTGGAACTCGAGTTTGAAAAACATAGAACTTGAGTTCTGTGAAAACTTCCAGTCAGAACTTCCAGTTTTGAAATCAAGTTTTATGGAACAGTTATGGAACTCGAGTTCTGAAACCTGAAACTTGAGTTTTACAACATGATGTCAAAACTTAAAACTGAGTTCTGTGACACAGTTGTGAAACTCGAATTTTGAAAAACTTGGAACTCATGTTCTATAACGTGATTGGAAAACTTGAAGCTAAAACATTAAGTTTTAACTTCAAGTTTTGACTGCACGTTATAGAACTTTAAGTTTTGAAAATTTAGGACTTGAGTTTTTGAACTTGATTACAAAACTTCTTTTCAAAACTTCCAGTTTCAATATCTGGTTTTGAAAAATAGTTACAGAACTTGAGTTTGTAAAACCTGGGACTTGAGTTTCAAAACTCTTCTGACAGATCCAGCATATTTTCAAAATCATTAAACCAGATCCCAAATTCTACCATAATTTAGGGTTTTTGTTATCATCAAAACAAGGTATCAACATTCTCCCCCTTTTTGATGATGACAAAACCACAATTTTGAAAAATTAAAAGCATGACAGTTAGCAGGATCAGAATGATGGCATGCATTTCATGACAACAATCATAGCAAAATCTAAACAGATGAACTGACAACAAAAAAAGATAGCAGCATAAACATTGAGATCACATAACATTGAGAACATATACATTAGTCATAGTATAATGAGCAAAAACACAGAGCATAAACTAACAATAAGAAAGTTCGTATTCCAAAAACATAAAGTTAAAAAGCCATAAAAACTCATATTCTTCTCCCCTTTTATGTCATCAGTCAAATAGGGTGAGGAGGAGAGGAAGGATGAAGGTCAGGAGTCTTTGAGGGTAAAGTTGCAGAAAGTTCAGGAGGAGGAGGGGAAGAGGTCTCAAAGGGTATAGGAGGTATATGAATATGATCTTCAGGTTGAGAAGAGACAGCAAAATCAATCAGAGCCAGTAATTTTTCTAATGATGAAGGCTCACAACTAGGAGCAGCAGTAGCAGTAGGAGTCTGAGGATTTCTTCTGATGAATTCTTTAATGGATGAGAGTCTAGAATCCAGAGATGCCACTGAGCTAGCCAAGATACTCATGTTCTGTTCTAATGATGCCACAGAACTCTTCAAGGCTTTCATGTCATCCATAAGTTCCTTCCCAGAGAAATATTCTATAGATTTCTTTAACAATGTAGTCACAAGCCCCTAGGGCAGTACCATGAAAATGAACTATGAATGCTTCCCCAAGTTTTTGAAACTCTGTTTCCATGAATGGATGTATGACACTCTAAGTTGTGCTATGCAGTTCTGTAGTAAAAGCTTCTCCCAATCACTTAAATTCAGCCTCCATGTATGTATGAATAGCAGCCTGAGCAAATGATGGAGTAGAGTGAGTCTGCTCTGGTGCAGAGGATTGAGCCTCATCTTGACCTCGAGAAGTTGCAGAAGTAGTCCTTCTCTTCCTAGGTGTTGCTGCCACTAGTTGAGGCACCATAACAGTGATGTTCATCCTGTGAAAATGGCTCTCGGCAAATTTGATTGGAGATACTGGCAGCTGATTATCCATAAGATACCAAATGTCATGCAGTTCCATGATTATTGAGACTAAACAAGGATAGGGCAGAGGCATCTTTTTGGACTTGGAGACTAAACAAGGATAATCCTTCTCTTCCTAGCTTTCTCATCTCATTGAATATCATTTGTCCAATGTTTCTCTTCTCCTGAGACATGATAGATGCGAGAAATTGATAGTCAAAGGAGGACATATGAGTATAGTTCTTTCCTTTGTTGATTAGACACCGAGAGTAGATATAGTGAACAGTCCTCTGTAGCACAGGCATAGAAGATGGCTCAAATTTTAGTTCATCACTCACTTACTCATCAGGCCTTAATAGTCTTTGCACTTCAGCATTTGAAAATTCCTTTAAGTTCTTATCATATTCATATGTACCTAGAAATGCATTTAACATATCAGTAGTGATGTAAATAGGATCTCCTCTCATGAATGTCTGTAGCCCATACTCATGAACCTTTCCTTTCTTCTCCATTACATTTTTCTCCTTCATATTGCTATAAAATATCCTAATCATATCAGGGGAAAAATCATTTTTCAAACTAATTAGAGGTGCATAATGAGCCAGATAAGATTTCACTTCCAACCTTAACAACTTGTCTATTTCATCCAAATTCACATAGATTGCCGGACATAGAGCTCGGGTCTTAAACTTATTTCTAGATGAATTGATCGTTACCCTTTTTGAGTTGAACTTAGGAGGAGGTTTGGGAATCTGCTTCTTGGCTCATTTTAGTACTCTTTTCTTTCTGATTTGCTTTGAAGAAGATGCTAACTGAGACGGAGATGCAATTTCTGTCTCAGAAGCTAAGGGTATTGACTGAGTAGGCTCTGCTGCAAAAGGTTCAAGCTGAGAAGATGAAACTACTGGTTCTTTGCCTTTGTCTTTCTTACTCAAGATAGATTTTGGATGCCAGACCGAGCTCTCCTAGCCACAGGGACCTCCACATACTCTTCTGAAGGCTCGGTACTACGCACTCACTTGGACGGATTGTGAGATGAGGATTGGGTGCGAGAGGGCTCCACAGAAATTGTTTTGGAGGACTTTGGAGTGCTTGGCTGGGGAACTTTGGTGCATGTCATGATATATTCTTACAGGATAATGAAGTTTAGTGATATTGAGAAACTATCAATGTCGAGGCATGAAGATTGATGAAAGAATCGATAAAGATGTGAAATAATGGGAAATGAATATGTGTGTGATGATTTATGGAAGTTTTCCAATGGGATGTGATAGTTTTGAAAGGATGTAACGGTTGATTTTGAAATTTGTTGAGAGAACTTGAAATGAGAAGACAGGGTTAAGGTTCGAGTTTTGGCAGAAAAGGGGTTAAATTATTTGAGTTCAGCATAACTCGAGTTTTGGTTGTAACATCCCATTTTTTATTTATTTAGAGGATTTAATTATCGTTGAGAAATAATTATTCATTTAAAAGATTTAATTGTTATTTTAAAATAATACTTATGTTAAATATAATTTGTCAGGTAATCACTTAGGTAAAAAAAAGAATTTATCTAAATGTGAATTATATGAATTAAAGAAATCTTAAATGATAATAAAATACTTTATAAAGGAAATATATATAATATAGAAGGGGGACCATTAATAATATATATAAATATAAATAAAAAATAGATCATATAGATATAACATCCTTAGTACATGGCTTATATATATTAAATAAAACAAATATATATATATTGCCCCTTAGCAATATATACGTGTGAATGGAGCTTAACGCATGCTCATCGTGTGTGTGTATTAATTAATTAAATAAAAGAAAGGGAAAGAAAGCATCACGTGATGGGGTATATTTGTTACTATTCACTGTGCACAGTAGCTAGGTTTTATTTCAGTTGTTGCTCTTCCCCCTCACGGCGCCGGCTTCTCTCTTGAGTGTAGGAGTTTGTTTTGGGATCAATTAGGTAATCAAAACTACTTCCTTTCAATTCACTCCCTTCATAAAATTTTTTCTAAATAATTTTCTCTTTCTAATGGTAGCAATATCATACTGATCAGATGAAAATTTAAGATTAGAGTTGAGATAAAGATTGAGTTTTGTCAAGAACTGTTTTCCTCCTTTTGAATTTATGATTTGATTGTTGTTATAGTTTAAAATAATTATTTGATTTAATCAGTTTATAATTTAATCTACATAGGTTATTTGCACGTATTAGGTTTGAGTTAACGATTTATTAGTGTTATTGAACATATTCTGGGAGTGTTAATCGGTTTATGTTTTTGAACAAATTAAGGATCTATAATTTAACAGTTTTATGTTTAAAAGCCTAAACTTTAAATTGGGAATTTATACAATTGAAATTGATTTGCGAATTAATTAAGTTTTTGAGTTGAGGGGAATAATTGAATTTTGGGTTAAATTAAATAGTTGAGAGACTATTGGGGGCTATAAATTTTAAATGATTATTTCAAAACCTTAAAGGTAGATAATCAAGTTGATTATGTAATTTATATGTATATATATTAAACTTTTATCTACATTATTGTGTAGATTAGTTTGAGTGTGGTTGGTGCTCAGTGATTTGGGCTGACAAGTATCCAGGAGTTGAGGTAACCAATGTTAATTCATTTTATATGCTTGCATGGATCGTAAGGTATTTTCGACACCTGAATTATATATTACAAATCTTATCCCTATTTTTATATGTTCAATTTTAGTGAAGTGGGAAGTATTTTCTTTATATATATAAAGGATATGTTCTGCTTAGAGATATGTAGGATGAACTATTCATAATTTATCTTTATCTGTAACGTATTGTGAATTTATGCATTTGTTGGGACTTGACATATTAGGTGATGTGGAAGTAGTTGGGTGATCTTGTGATGATGGGACTTGTGTGCTGTATTGTGAATGTATCCACAGTTGCCCCACTACTGATCATAGTGGTTGGCTGTATTGTGACTCAGACCCAGGTGGGGAGTCGGCCTAGACCCAGGTGGGAGACCAGGTTTTATTGTGACTCACACTCAGGTGGGGAGTCGGCCTAGACCCAGGTGAGAGGCCAAGATTTATTGTGACTCACACGTAAGTGGGGAGTCGTGATGGAGTAATATGGAGGAGTAGGATGGAGGGATCACTTGTACATTCTTAATGTATCGATTAGAAAACCTTAATTTTGTTAAATATTATATATTAGCACTGCTTCACTGACTTACAATCCCGTATTGTATATTCTATGAATTGATTATTGGTTACTGGGACTTTATGTCTCACTCTATCGATATACATTTTTTCAGGAGAGGAACTTAGTGGTTCGAGGCGTGAAGGGAATGAGCCGACAGTTTAATAGTAGCTATCACTGTAGGCTTAATAGTTAAGCTATTTTAAGGACAAATGTATATTGCCAAACTTATAGGGCTTGCATAATTTGATTATACCTTTATGATTATATTGTGAAATTGTACTCATTAATAATTTGTCTTGTAGTTTGTATGAAATATTAAGGATTGTTCTGAGGAATATATGGTTAATGGGATTATTAATAATTGTTCTGGTTCTTGTGATTTATGATGGTGATTTGTGGGCGAGTTTTGTGATCTGAGTCAGAATGATACAGTGAATTGTGAATGGTATGTGGGTTTGGTGTCTCACCCACAACCTTTGTGCACTGGACCTTGATGATTTAATAATTAATTGTGTTTAAATGTCTAGGTTGTTTGGAATTACAAATGATATCAGAAGAGATTACTAATGGTATCAGAAGGGATTACGAGTTAAATAATTAATTTTGAATATAATATATGGTTAAATTGTTTAGGGGGTTACATTGGTCATCCCAGAACTCGAGTTTCGAAAGCCAAAAATGTTTTCACAGTACTGAAACTCGAGTTTTGAATTTATCAGAACTCGAGTTTTAACAAACATATAATTCTTCAGTTCAAGAACTCAGGTTTTGGGCTTCTCAGAACTCGAGTTTCATGTGCAGAAGGAGAACAGACATTAAAGTCTTACCAGAACTCAAGTTTTGCAATTTTTGAACTCGAGTTTTACCTGAACTTGCAGACATAACTTGAAGTTCTGATTTCCAGTTTTCCTTCCATGTGATGGAACTCGAGTTTTGTTGTCCCCAGAACTTGAGTTTTGATACTTTGCTGAGGTTTTTCATCCGTTTAAGCACATAACTCGAGTTTGCTTCCTTTCTGGACTCGAGTTTCATTGTATGTTTCCAGTTTCGCTTGTGATCAAGTACCAATGTCTTCCAATTCTCCCGTCATTATGTCACACTCATTCTTGCAAGGAGATTGGTTATCATGAACTAGTAAGAGGTGAAATATTGTGCATCATCAAAACAAATGCAATTTTCTTTAAACATGAGGGATGAGCTTTTTGAAATGTAAAACACAAGACAATGTGAAGCTCCCCCTTAATGAATGCATGTCTTTAAAACATTGATGAGATATAGAGTTGAGACTCTTTCAAAAATTTGCAAAATCTTTTCTGATAGATAAGACAATTTTTGGAACATTTGAGCAAAAAGTCAAAGATGAGTGTTGATCAGACTGGAGGGAGTTTTGAGAAGAGAAAACTAATTTGATGAAGATTTTGAAAATCGCTTTTAGAGAAAACAAATGGTTTCTAATCATCATTTCGTTCAAAATCCTTAGAGTCAAAAAAGAATGTCATTCAAGTGTAAGGAAAGAAAGTTCAATGACATGAGCACTTCAAGAGCATCACTTGAATGATTTCCCTCCGTTCTATCTGAGAGCACCTTGCAAAACATTAAATTATGATATCCAGCAGTGTTAAGCACAACAACTCTTATGATCTTATGTAATAAAATCATATGATGTTTGAGAAAAGAACAAGGATCTAATAAGCATTCACCCTAAATAATTGAATTCAAATCATTGATTTATAATGGGTAACGATTAGATGATACCAAGAATGATGTTCAGAAAAGTTCAATGGCAAGTTGTAAAAGAGTTTTAACTAGAAAATGTGCTATTGACAATTTTTAATGCAATGCTCAGAGAAAAAGAACTTAAGCTCTATATAATTAAATCAATTTTAGGGAGCATAAGAACTATCTGAAAAGCAAGTTTGATCAAGCTAATGAACTTATGCACGTTAATCTGAAAAGAATGAATGAGCATGATCAATATTTATAAATTAATTTATTTTCCAAGAGTGATCATGTCATGTTTTTCAAAATCTCATATATTCTTTCAAATAATACTGGATAGACAAAGTTGAGATTTTGAATGAATTTGAAACTCATTTTCTAAACATGTGAATTTATGTTAATTATGATGGAAGTTACTAATCAAGAAGTGTATCAGTAATGCTTTATTTTAAAATCTTAAACATTGATGTTCATATGATAGAGAATTTTCCCAGAAGTAAAAAGTCATATGGTTGATATATTAGCCAAAAGGACCTATTCACGATAATTATAAGCATGATGACTTTGATAATGCTCTTAGCAAAACATTCAATTCAAGGTCTTAAGTAAAATACTCATATTGCTCACAAAAGATAATCAATTGTCAATGTATTAGAGCAACAAGGTGAGTACAGGTATGTAAGAATATTTAAGCACATACTCATTATCCAAATGACTTGAGTTCATATAAATCACATAAGGCTCAAATGCATTGAGCTCTTTTCTTAGAAAACACATTGTGAGTCATAGGAAAAAATTCAAATTGAATTGAAGCATTTCTGACACATAAAATATGTTGACTTCCAAGTTTAAAAAACTGATATTTGAATCAAAACATATTCATCTTTTGAAACATGTGTATGAATTTGAATTGAACATTTGAAAATTTAAACGTGTAAAATGATCATGCACCATTTTCACTTTTGAACTAATTAGCAATCTAACAAATATATTTTCAAAAACATAAGAAATGGATTGCTATTGGAATGCAATAAGAATCATATATTCATTACCCAAATGAATGAATAATTTGAAATACAAATTTGGGTAGAAATTATGTGTTACCATATATGCTCTTCCTTGTCGTGACTTGCTTGATTTTGTTTGATCTAAGTTGGTTTCCTTCCTTTGCACATTCATCATCAAGAGTCAAGCTTAAGGGTTCAGCTTCAACAAGATATATGTTTATTTCCATGTAGCCACTGGGCATGAAGCTTTATTCATCCTACAAAACAGTATAAACATTTTTTCTGTTGGTATCCAATTTCACTTGGATCCATTAATGATTAGCTTGATGGAAGAGATTGAACACAATGAATCAATCATGACTTTATGCATATAAAAACATTTTTATTTCAGCTTATCATGTATGCAATGAAAAAATGAGAAACCTCATGAATTGAATTCCTTTCAAAATGATATGCTTGAAACTCATGTAGATATAGAGAGCAACATATCAGAGATTGTGAAGGAATTTTGAAATAAATTTGAAAACCATCACATAAATCAACTTTCAGTTTTCTGAAAAACCATGCAAGTAAAGGATAAGCTCTTTTTAAAACATGCATATGCACTTTTGTGAAATCAGTATAAATTGAAGCATTTCATAAACGTAAACAGATATACTTATGCACATTTTTATTTGTTAATTCAAGTAGCATGGGATAAAGATTTGATATCACCCTATTTCCTCTTGTCTCAGAGATGGCTTGTTATTGCAAAAATCAGTTTTTCACTTGTCCATCTTCCTCGTAGATACTTGGAGGATTAGCTTTTCTCATTGCATCTTCATTGTCTTCGTTGCTTCTTATGAATAGGCAATGGATGATCCAAGCATTCTCCTTTATCATGCGTGAGAAGCTTTTTGATTCTTTATCTTCTTAGTACCTTTATGTCCATGGATTTATTTGCATGACTGAAGCACTAATTGGATATTTTGGTACCCACGTATAATTTGGTCCTTGAATGTTAGCATTAGACTTTACACATTCTTTAGGAATCCAAAAATATTTATTTCTCACAATAGAAAATTTTAATACAGTACGGATGAGAAATATGAGGTGATTTACCACAACACTTGCAAGTAAGAATAGTATGATAGTTTTGCAAGAATCGTGTTGGTATAGTGGATGCAATCTCAAATGATCAGTAGAGAAAGTTCTTCCATAAAAAAATTTCAGAGAATGATTAAAAAACATTTTTCTTTCAATAACGGATGTAGAAGATTAGTTCAAAAACAATTTTATGCAAGCTTCTAAGGGGAAAACATTTTCAAAACAGGAATGAGAAGAATTGGAACTTTTTACTGTAGGTGCATCTTGAGCTTTTAAGAGCGATTCATCATTTTTACAGCGAGAGTCTCTCCTTTGGAATCCACTCTCTTCCTGTTCTTTTGTGCTGACTAACTCATGGAAGCGTTTTGTGATTGATCCTTCTACACTTACAACTTCTCGTTTGTTCATCAACAATTGATGTATATAGCTTACGAACTATCAGTATTTAATACTGAACCAAAATTTTATCTTCGATAAAGATCATGATACTGAAGTTTTATTGCTTAAGAGATCAAATAAATCAATTTCTTTTCATCTTCTGTCCAATCCTTTCTCTGTTTTGGATAAAAATCATTTTCAAAATAATTTCATGTATCACAATGATATCCTTTGATAAAAAAAATTATCATTCCAGCTTTTAGAAACCAAAAAATAAACATCTTTCAAAATCATAGGTTATCAAAATCATTCGAAAATGCATACAACCCAATTTCAGCCACGGATCACTCTTGAGAATGTTAAGTCTTTTAAACAAGAGATCTACTCTGATACCAAATGTTAGAATGGCTGTCACTCAAGAGGGGGTGAATTGGGTATCTTCAAAAAAATTTCTTTTCGAAACTAAGTTGATCAAAACACTCAAATCATGAGTTAATAAAAAACGTAGTATGAAAATAGATTGTATACGAGAAAATCAATATAAGTTAAAAAAGATGAAAGATCGAAAGACACATGATGATTTATCTTGGTTTGGCCCTCTCTGACCTACATCAAGTCCCTAGAGCACCTCAGAGATTTTCAATCCACTATGTCATATAAGTTTAACCAAGTACTTGAAAACCATTACAATCACAATGTCATCACAGACACTTGTGAAACCCATTTCAAGTTTGTCACGATGGGCACTTGAGAACCCCATAAACTTTTCCAGGAATTTATGAAACCCACTCAAGTTTGCAACACAGGTACTTGAGAACCTTTATGACCACTCCCCCTTACCACATGTAAGGTTACACCGGGAATCACACTCCCTTATAGACTTCACTATAAAGAGAGTCACATGCTCTGTTTTCTCAACTCAAGCTCAAACTAACAATCTTTAGATCCTAATCTTGAATTTCTCACATAGATACATTGAGTTTGGATGAATCAATAAACTGCTCACTCAAAGGGTGGATATATAAGCATTGACGCTCTCGGAGAAGAAAATATCATAGTCCTAATGGTGTGCTCTGTTTTGGGTTCAGTGACTCCGACTTCTTCCTCATTTTTCTCTGTCTTGAATGCTTCTTATTTATAGCTAAGACTTCATTCACTAGCCATTGCTCAAAGTTTGAATAGCCGTTGGAGAGAGACTCGTATCCGTTTGATGGAGCATTATTTGTACTACATTTGTGCTTGACCTTCCAGAGTTTTTAATTCAATTTTAGCCCTTCATGACCCTTCTTGTGCTTAATTAGAGATTCAGAGTTGTTGATCTTGATTAGCATGATTTTGGGTGCATCTGCCATGAATAATGATATAATTGTGCTTAATTTCTATCATGAGCAAGTGATACTTCAAATATTTGCTATTTCATTTCAGGAATTTTGAATAAGAACATGAGAAGGCAGCTCTGGGAAAGTTCACCGCGGCCAAAGTTCAATCAGGCAAGCAAGAAATCTCAGGAGAGGTTTGCCATGGTGAAACCTCAAGTTTGCCACGGCGAATATCGTGAAGCAGCAACAAATCAGGCTCCAAATGGAAACAAAACCCGACCCACCTTCTTGGATTCGACCCTGGACGGTTAATGCATACTAAATAGGGTAAGTTTCGAAGGAGGAACAAGAGGTGGAGGTAGAGAACACACCCATTAACATTTACTCTCATTCTCTCTACTCACACAACCCTAATCTCATTCCAGCTCACCCTTAATCCATCCATGAATCTCCAATCATCCATCCGAAGTTCGATTCCACTTCACATGAGTAGCTGAGCATCTCCCTTCCTCTTGGAGATGAAGTTGGCCTGAGTTCGATATTTTGAAAGGGGAGTATTAGTTTTTAATCTGTATTTATGTAATGGATACATAGTTGCTGAGTTAGGACATGTAATTTGTACGTAGATACTTTGTCTCGGTCGAGCCAAACTTGGATATTTATGTATTGAACTTGCTTTGTATTTGACGTGGTAGAGTGAAGTCTCATTTCTACCTATTCAATGAAATCTTTGTTACTCTCTTTTATCTTCCTAGTTGTGCTTGATTTTAGAGGCAATATTGTGTTGAGTTGAATTTTGCACCTTGCGACTTCCGTACACACACTAAGTGTTTTTGAAGGGTTTCATGGAATGGAGTTCATTACATAGAATTTCTGATCCAGCGAGTTGTTGAGGTTTTCATTACGAAACTTAGTGCGAAAACTACTACTTTCCCTAATCTTTTGTGAACTATGATAGCCTAATTCATTTTCAAGAGGAAATCCATCATCCAACACTTTTTACATTTCAACTCTGCTTTCACCGTTTTACTCAACCCAAAAACACCAAAAAGAAATTTCACTTTGTAATTAGTTTTAGGTAGATAGCAATTTTGAATCAACAACGGTTTTCGTTTGCAAAGCGAACCTAAACACAAGCCAGTAAATAGTGGTACATAAATAGCTCCGTAGAGAACGACCCTGGGGTTGAACCCTATAGTTCAATCCTTGGAAATCACAAATCTTTTTTATCCATTTTATTGCATTACGACGACAAAGTTTTATCACGTGTGCCAATTGGGTAGGATCACCGTTACTCACAACTGCTGCTTTCATGGTCTGTCATTAATGATGCAGCTTGCAGTTCAACGACAATGAAGACGTCATTAATGCTTGGAGATATTCCTTAAACAACTTGAGCTGCTTTAATGTAAGAGCTACAGTAGCATTTATGAGAGCAGGTAGATTTCAAAATGTTCCAGCACGAAAAGGAAGGATCTGGTAAATGCTATGCATAGCTGTGTCAAAGGAAAAGGGAACTCGAGTTTGCATGATATCATGACTTGAGTTCTGTCACATAGAAATTAATAGCTCAGTTGAAAAACTTCCAGTTCTAATAATCATGACTCGAGTTTTGGAAAATTTTCAATTAAGACTCGAGCAAGTCAGAACTTCCAGTTTTGAAATCAAGTTTTGTGGAACAGTTATGGAACTTGAGTTCTGAAAACCTGAAACTCAAGTTTTACAACATGTTGTCAAAACTTGAAGCTAAGTTCTGTGACAGTTGTGAAACTCGAGTTTTGAAAAACTTGGAACTCGAGTTCTATAACGTGATTGGAAAACTTGAAGCTGATACCTCAAGTTTTAACTTTAAGTTTTGACTGCACATTATGGAACTTCAAGTTTTGAAAATTTAGGACTCGAGTTTTTGAACTTGATTACAAAACTTCTTTTCAAAACTTCCAGTTTCAATATCTGGTTTTGAAAAATAATTATAGAACTTGAGTTTGCAAAACTTGGGACTCGAGTTTTAAAACTTTTCTGACAGATCCAGCATATTTTCAAAATCATTAAACCAGATCCCAAATCCTGCCATAATTTGGGGTTTTTGTTATCATCAAAATAAGGTATCAACATAAACTATATAAGAAATGCTTTCTATGTATACATATAACTATTATATCAGGGTAAATCAATTCCATCATTATAAGAAATAATAGAGGGATATAAAATATCATAAGATAATGGGAAGATATGGACATTCACATAAATATTATATTCATAACATTCTCCTCGAATGTCCATGACTAAACGTATGTCTCATTAAAAAATTAAACTACTAAAACTCCAATAGGACAAAAACTTAGTAGTAGAAAAGTATTCAACATTTATAGATACATTCTATAATCCTACCTCATTAAAACCCTTGTTATGAAAACCCAATGAGACAAAACTTATATATGGAAAAAGAGTACAAAGTGTAACAACCCCCACTCTTGATAAAGTCAATTGAGATCTCTGAGCCTACAAAGTTTGATATCATAAGCAAACTTTCCAAATTTGTTGTAGAAGTGACTTGTTGAATATATATGTTTGACTTCCATTGCAACATATTTGTTGGATATTAATTTCACGATTCCTTTTAGGATTATGAGACAAATAGCATATTTGTGACCTATCAAATTCAATAATCACAATATTTATGCATATTTATATCATGACAAATACATACAATAAAAAATAAAGCACATTTATCTCTACACTAGATAAATGATCCAATTTTCGTGTTATTATCAAAATGCTTATTTCAAGCCATCATAGAAAATTTGCTCCTAATATCTTTTTTAATCAAAACACACAACTTAACACTTATAAAATAAGGTTGGTAATTTTTTAAAATAATATATTTTCTAAGATACCTTTACATTTTAGTTGTGGAGGTGCTACAGACTGCACATCCAAAAGTGATCAAATTGGAAATATTAGGTTTTTGGTCAAAAATCATTTACAAGGGGGAAACATTAGATAACTTAATAGTTTAATATGAATTAACATTGTTGCATTCAAAATAGTGTGGTCTAAAGTAGAAATTGTGAGATTAGATCTCACAAGTAAATATTACAACCATCTAATCAATGATTCTTCTAGTCCATTTTGCATATAAACATTATTTACATGATGTTCAACATCAATTCTAAGGGATATACAATATTCATTAAAGGCATGTGAAGTAAATTCACTAGCATTATAAGGATGTATTTTATTGATAGGATAATAAGGGTAGTATACAGTTAACCTAATCAGTTGAGCAAGCAATCTTGCAAGAAGATAATAAGCAAACATGGGATCATTTATTGGATGAAAAAGTAAAATCATATAGCAAATAAATGGTCCTCAGGGTGGGTGGATTGTCCCACAATTATCTCCCTTTATCCATTTTAGAAATGTGATAGGCTCAATTGTATTTTACTTTGTAAGGCCAAATAATATATTTTCCCTTGGAACATGCAGCACATGAGAAATCATGATATCAGTTTACATTTAGGGTATGTCCACATGAATTCCCAATTATTTTTTGTATCATAATTGAACTGTGATGGCCTAATCAATCATGACAAACATCAAATTCATTGGTAAACTTCTGGTTTACCTTATCAAGTTGCTGACTTATGCAACCTAACTTATGGTTTGTACTAGTAAATTTCTTGTGCATATCAAATATTAAATTCATTGGTGAAATT
Organism: Vachellia pachyceras; assembly: GCA_025593235.1. Classification (NCBI taxonomy): domain Eukaryota; kingdom Viridiplantae; phylum Streptophyta; class Magnoliopsida; order Fabales; family Fabaceae; genus Vachellia; species Vachellia pachyceras. The sequence goes on from JANTPZ010146850.1 coordinate 16,188, forward strand.
CATTAAATTCTAGTAAATTTCTGGTGCTTTCAACTTTGCCTATGTATGTATCATACAAGCCTATAGAAAAAGGAAAGAAACTTCTCTAATATATAATTTCTTCTAGAGACTAAAGTTGTAATGTTAAGACTTTCTTAATTATTTTCAGTCATTGTTTCCATATAATATCCATTCGATGGATATCCTTCAAACTCAATAAGTTTCTATAAGATTTGGTAGAATATAGTGAATTTTCAATGCATAATTTCATTCCTTCGGGTAAAAGAATTTTGACTCTTTCAGAGCCTTCAATGCATATCTAACTTGTTTATTATGCCCATTATTTGCCCATTATGGTTCTTATCCACATATTCCAGTAATTGGAAATGAAGGCTAAACCCATAGTTATGGGTTGAGTTAAGGCCCATAGATAAGAAATATAAAAAAGGAAGATGCATATGGATAAGGAAGATCATGAGTGACGAAGTCCCTAAGTCTTGAGAATACTAAGTAAAAATGACCAAAGGGCAGAAAGGTCATTTGGTATAAATGACAAGGTAAAATGGTCATTTCGATAAAAAAGGGTTAGGCATAAAATGTCTTTAGAAAGTAAGGACATTTTGGTAATTTGGTCAAAAGTCAATGGGAAAGTCAAAGCTGACCAAAAAATCAAAGTTGACTAAAATGTCAAAGTTGACCAAGGGTAAAGTTAGAATTAAGAAAGATGTATTTAAGTAGTATAATGCATGGAAAGTGGTTGGAAAGCAAGAATATACATGTATATGAAAGGAAAAGTTGAAAAATCTAAACTTCCCTCTTTTGTGCAGATTTTCGAAAAAATCAAAAGAAATAGAGGGAATGTGATTTTGATGATTTAATGCTTCCAATGGCTTCAAAATGATGTTCTGTGTAGGGTATAAATAAAGAGATTTAAGAAGCATTAAAGACTATAAAAGTCAAGTCTTGAACTTGTAAGGGTCTTGAAAATGCAAGGGGAAGCTTTAACGCGTTTTTGCATGTTTTCTTGCATTATGTTGTTTGGAAATTCATGTGCATATTGTTACATGATCTCTAGGAAGTTGAGTCCTCCAAGAGCGCATTTGGAAGGTTGTTCAAGAGAGCCTTAAAGTGAAAAAGGAAAGCTAAGCTAAAGAGGTAGCAAGACTACTAATCCAAACTTATGTTTTATGAAACTTTGTTGTGAATGGTGCATGATTTTTGTGATGAATGAAGTGAATGATATGTGTATGAAATGTGACCTTGATTGCTATGGCCATATCCATATATTATATATATATAATGTAGTTTGAACATGTCACATGCTATATAATCATACACTTGTTTTAAAGTTGTAATATGCTCATTCACAATGTTTTTGATTAGTTAGTTTTGCTATTGGGATTTCAAAATCACATTATCCACCAACTAACCATGTAGGTGGAAGCTCAAGCAAGGGTAAGGAAATGATTATTGATGAATGAAGATGTTATGCTTGCTTGAGTGGATTTTTGTATAAAAGTGTTGATGGTTGGCACTTTATTTTCCAAGATATCATGATTTGTAAATTATAAACTTCTACATGAAGTAGTAAGTGATATGTGATGATGCATGCATGGTAATGGGCTAGAAAAGCTAAAGAATAATAAGGAAGTAACCATGCATGATAAGAGGTTGGATTATGAACCAAAAAGTGGTTTTTGATAATTTTTCAGAAAAGTTAGATTTCAAAACAAATGGGTTCCAAATGCCATGAGAACTGACCCGTTTCAAATAGAAATGAAAAATATCAAATGAGCTCCGATTGAGCTGAACCTTTTCAGTTAAAAACTACACATCCTAAGATTTAAAATAATATAAAGTTTGCAAAATTTTGGTGTTTACATTAAGAGATATGATTTTCCAAAGTCAAAGGAAAAATCTGAAAAAAAAAAACTGGAAGTGGCCAAGAACTACAATGTTTTCGGAATACACTGATTCAAATGGGCAAGAATTGGAACCAATGAGCATTTTTTCCCTATAGATCACTTAATAAGCTAAATTTAGAAATTGGAACCACTCCATTTCGATTTTTCTATAATTAATTATGAATTTTCAAAGTTGGGTCAGAAATCTGGAAAATGGGCCAGTAAACAGTAACAACGTTTTTGGAATTTTCAAGTTCACTAAAAAGGCCAATTTGAATTATCTAAGGTCCAAGAGTGGTTCAAAAATGATCGAGTAAGAGGTATAGGGGAAAATAGGAGGTGTTACTAAGGGGCATACAAATGTCATCCACTATGCACCGAGTGATGGCTTATCACGTGATAAAATCTCATCATACATATTTATGCTCCATACTCCAACCCAATCACAAGGCAACTGCCATGGCAGTTATAACAATTTTCATGCCAAAATATATATTGAAAACTTTAAATGTTTGCATTTATATAATTCAGGCCAAAAATGCATAAAACATAGTTCAATCACAATTTAATCATATGTGGTTCACAAGTATATGGAAGAATATTTAGAAGGAGGTGTTACTAAGGGGCATACAAATGTCATCCACTATGCACCGAGTGATGGCTTATCACGTGATAAAATCTCATCATACATATTTATGCTCCATACTCCAACCCAATCACAAGGCAACTGCCATGGCAGTTATAACAATTTTCATGCCAAAATATATATTGAAAACTTTAAATGTTTGCATTTATATAATTCAGGCCAAAAATGCATAAAACATAGTTCAATCACAATTTAATCATATGTGGTTCACAAGTATATGGAAGAATATTTAGAAGGAGGTGTTACTAAGGGGCATACAAATGTCATCCACTATGCACCGAGTGATGGCTTATCACGTGATAAAATCTCATCATACATATTTATGCTCCATACTCCAACCCAATCACAAGGCAACTGCCATGGCAGTTATAACAATTTTCATGCCAAAATATATATTGAAAACTTTAAATGTTTGCATTTATATAATTCAGGCCAAAAATGCATAAAACATAGTTCAATCGCAATTTAATTATATGTGGTTCACAAGTATATGGAAGAATATTTAGAGTTACATTCACTCCCTAGCTTACAGGCAAGCACACAAAATTCACTCCAAAGTTCTCAATGAGAGTCTACAAAAATCATGTACAACAATTTCTATCAATACACTAATTAACCTATGCTAAAAGTTGCTTCAAGGATAAATCTAAGTGCATAAAACTACCCTTTATACCCACTGTTAGTCAAAGATATACAGTGCCTCATTTATTCATTTGAGACAAATATATATATATATATTATGATATAATCTCTTTTATAATTTTACCGGTTATTTGCGAGAAAATAATATTAATTATAATATAATAAGAACAACAACAGTAAAGGTAATAGTTGTAATAATAATACTATTATTATAAATTTTAAATAAAAAATCTCAATATAGTATATTAATAATATTTATTATATATGTTTTAAAATATAAACAAAAGCCACATACCTCACAAATTCACAATTACGTTAAAGGCGTTTTATGATTAAGGGTTCAAAGCACCCCCATTGATCTTCTGCTAAATCTTGTTTTATCTCTATTGTTCTTTTGCCTTGTATCCTTGTAAGAACGTCTATTGGAATATTTATTAGTTTGATTTTAAAAAATTATTGAAAAATGGGGTTATAAAATTTCATTTAAGAGAAGATATAAGATAAAAGAGTAAGAAAAATCAATTAAAAACTTCCAACCTCATTTCTATGGTTTTATTTAAATCTAACTCAGAAAATTTTTTCCCCTCCCTTTCAAATCCCATACAACGTCAATTTTTCAAAGTTGCTAAAATGTTCTGGTTTAAGAGTTAATATTCGGTTGAAAAAATGTCTCAACATAATATTAACTATAACTAGTATATTGCATGGGGTGTCAAAAGTGATTCTTCATATGTTAATGTTTTTTTGGCCAAAATCCTTCATAATGTGAATTAGGAATAATCATTAATATATGAGATCATTTATTGTTGAATTGGTTTCTTTTATATGTAAATTAAAGAGCCCAATTAAGAGTGAGTACTCAAGCTCTTAGATCATTAAAAACAATTTCAAACGTTATATTTAGCTGTTCTTCTTATCGATGAACCCCAAGGAAAAGAAGAAGAAGGGTAATCTCACAAGAACCAGAACTTATAAGAATAACAACAATGATGAAATAACAACAAGAGCTTATAAGAATAACAACAATGATGAAATGAGGAGAGATGAAGAATTAGCAACAAATAAAACAATCTGAAAAAAAAATTGAAGAGCACAAGCATGAACTGTTATGTATTGAATTTGATCGATGAACCCTCGCACCCGATATTGCCAAATGTGAACTCATCATAACCCCTTGATTGTGCTATGTGAAAATGCCCCACACACCCACCTTGTAGCCTAACCAAGAATCTGCTGCCTTTTATTTTCATTGCCCAAACGGTTCATCAGAACTTTGTCCCAACTACATTTGAATCCGACATGCGCGGCACACCTGGTTTTGGTAGGTAAGTCTCCCAACAAGGGTTTCTAAAATGTTGATGCTCGAACCTCAGACCCCACTCACTACAAAAAAGGTTGCATTAGTAGCGGTTATTTTATGTATTTGTACCGGTTATGACCACTACAATTACATGTTGTAGCAGTTAGACAAACCGCTGCAAAACCTACCGTGGCAAACGATTTAGTAGCAGTTCAAAAGAACCGCGGTGCACATAGATTAAACCGATACTAAATTTGCAGCGGTTATATAATAACCACTACACATTTTTGACATAATGGAACGGGGTAAGAACATTTTGTAGCGGCTCATAACCGCTAATAATCTAGCCAAAAGCGACCATGGAACATAACGTTTGCAGCGGTTATAAAACCGTTACTAATTAAAATAGTAATTCTCACCCAAAAATTCATGAAAATTTCTCTCTAAACATTTACAGCGATTACATAACTGCTACTAAATAAAATAGTAATTCCCGCTCTTTTTTCAAATGTGAAAAAAATTCCCTTCAAATTTTGTTTGTAGCGGTTTCTTCAACCGCTACTAATTTGAAATAGTTGTTCGCACCTTTTATTTGTAGCGGTTGCAAAACCGCTACTAAAGGTAATTTAATGAAAAAAATAAAAAAGCAGACGTGTTTAAAAATTATGAACAGTTGTAGTGGTTCTAGAACTGCTACTAACTATTATGAAATTTTTTAAAAAAAAATAGCTAGCTAATTAAAAAATATTTGTAATTAATAAATAAATTAACCTAAAGAAATTGAAAAAAATAAAAATAAAATTTTGTTAAATATCGTTTATATTATATTGAGTAAAAAAACTTGTACCAAAAATTTTTTAAAAAAGAAAAGACAAATAAAAAGGAATGACGAAATTAAACATTTAGAAAAAATAAAACAATAAATTAAAAAGAATAATACAAAAGCCAGAGTTAATCTAAAAAAACTGAACAAGCAAAACAGTATTGAAGGAGAAAACCAAATATTTGAAATTAATTAAATAAATTAACAATTAACCTACAAGAAAATAAACCAAGTAAAATACTAAACCAGGAGAAGATAAACAGAGACAGTACTTCAACATTACAAAGCCAGAGGTGAAAAACGTATGGGGAGGGGGAAGGGTATTTATAGGCTCTTCTGCGTATATTAGCAGTGGTTTAGGTCACTTACTTTTGCAGCAGTTTGATTTAGCAGCGGTTTAGGTTACGTAATTTAGCAGCGGTTTGAATTGGCAGTGGTTGTATCTTCAACGTTTTAGGTGACGGTTTTTGCAGCAGTTTATGAAATTTGCAGCGGTTTACAAACAGCTGCAAATACGATCAACATTAAAAAAATAAAAAATTACGCACCTGATTTATTTATTCATCTTCATCAACTCTAACAAAGGATAAAGCTTCATCTCCTCGGGTAAGAAGTTTTGAAAATTAGTATGCTGTAATGGCTCCGCCTCATGTGTCAACTATTCATCACTATCACCCATGTCATAAATATGTTTGTGCTTAAGATAAACAACATACTCCAATCTTTATGTTTCTGATCTTTGATATAATAAACTTGCTATGCCTCTGATGCTAGAATATATGGTTCATCGTCTGGAAAGTCACTTGTGTGAATGAGCCTTGAGAAATTCACATATGTGATGCCCAACTTATATGTGGTTATTCCACAAGCAGTTTTCGTATTTGCCCAGGAGCACTTGAATAGCGTGACGGTGAATTGACCCTGGTAATTCAATTCGATGATGTCAACTAGCTTTCTATAGTAGGGGACACCTCCGAAACGCATTTCACCATCAATGGATCTCGCATAACTTCTTGTGCCGAATGTCCCAAAAACCCCAGAATTTTGGATGAGAGAACCTTGATAGCGTAAAAGTGTACAGAACTTGAAGCCATTGACGTTGTATGCGGTAAACCTTCTCGCATATTGGAGCGGGCCAATGGCAAGAGTTGTCAAATCAACTAGGTAGGGGTTATTGTCATTGTGCATTCGACGTGTAAACCAACTTGGGAATTCTCTATGTACCCTTCTATCAACCTCAACGGACGTTTGTGCCCTAATACGTAGTTGACGCTTGACATAACTTCTGAACTCTCTGACATAATTAAACATATATATATATTAAATTAATAAGATAATATGTTGGTAAACATACATTAAATTAATAAGATAATAGATTGGTACTGATACTCACTGAATGAAAGGATCTACTTGACTGCAGATGATGAGTACATGTCGGTGTGCCTGAAGCATCTCCTTAGGAGTGAGGTTGAAGTATTGATGTCCTCCAACTGATCTTCCAACTGGAGGGAACAAACTGGCTGCCGATGTTGAGGGACCAACATTAAGGCAATCATCAACACGAGGACGACGGTTGAAAGATGTCTCGATGTCATCAAAGTACTGTGAACAAAAGTTCAGGACCTCATCCCCTGAAGATGACAGCAGATGCTGGACCAAAAACACGAAGAAGCAAATCAAATTCCATAATGTTTCTTGGTTAGCAAATTTGGCTATTGAAACCTCTGTCCATGCCTTATTCCTGACATATAACTTCAATTTCCCTAAAAACCTATAATAAGTTAAAACATTAAGATAAATTAGTAAATTGGTGATATATAGATATATATATGTAAATAATGTGTGTAAATAATGTGTGTGAGTACCTTTCAATGGGATACATCTAATGATATTGAACAGGGCCTCTGAGTTTTGCCTCTTGGACAAGGTGTACGGTGAGGTGAACCATGACAGTAAAAATGAAGGAGGGAAGATCATTTCCAGATGGCACAATGTGAGAATTATTTACTGCTGTAGTTGATCTAACTTCTCAGTGATAAGAACCTTTACACACAACTTTATGAAGAATGAACAAAGCTCCACCAACATCGTTGACACTTCTAGAGGCAATGTGTTTTGTTAATGGTAGTAATTGTTGCATAATGACTTGGGAGTCATGACTCTTTAATCCAAACGAACTGCTGCTAATTAAGAGACTCTTCATTTTTGCAGCGGTTATTTTTGCAAAAACCGCTACAAAGTGTGATGCAAATCAGTAGCGGTTTTTAAAATCGCTACCATAACCGCTGCCACTGACGACCTTTCATTTCTTATTAAAACCGCTGCAAATTCACAAAATAACCACTACAAAAGTTTGCTTCGTTTTTGTAGTGGTTTTTAACCGCTACAAAATTCATTTCTAGATTGTCGTTGCAAATTAGTAGCGCTTTGACCCTAAACCGCTACAAAGTTGATGATTTAGTAACGGTTTTGTTAACCGCTACTAATAAACTGCTGCTAAATACCCTTTTTTTTAGTAATGACTTAAGTAGAACCGACCCGCTTACCACTTGGATTAACCCCCAGAAACCACCATCATAGCATCAAATTCGAAAAGCATAAACATGTCAACCATGAAAAAGACCTCACACGATTGCTCAATTCTGACGGATCAATTAGTTCACTCTCAATTCCTCTCACACTCCCACTGTAGCACCCTTTCTCATAACACCAAAACAATTAACACTACTATGGTAGTAAAGGGGCAAAAAAAACCAATCACAAGGTCTACCATAGTAGAAGGAAAACAACTTGAGTTCATGAGGTTAACCACAGTAGAAAAAGCGTTCAACTACACTGCAACATGCTACCATAGTTAAAAATGAACAACCACAATTATTATAAATCCCTAACCATTATGGAAAATGATTAATCATAACATATATACTATAATGGTTAATAAGAATCAACCCCAACACACTATCTTCACGCATATATACTTAATGGGCTTGTTTGGTGGAGCGTTTGGAAAAGTCAAACGCACGTTTAACAATATTTTTCTGCAAAACGAGATAATCTTCTTCACATATTTACTTCAACTTGCGTAAAAGCACTTCTCTGCCGCGTTCCCAAATGGACACAATATTAGATATACTTTCAGGGTTCATGGTATAATGAGATGAAGAATGAAATGTCCATCCAACAAATCTGGGACAAGCACAACATAGACCATAGGCACAAAAATCAGCCCACAAGTCAATCCACATTTTTGGAATAGACCAAAGGCCGAATTCACATTTTTGGACCCAAGGTACGAAACCTTTCAACAAGTCCACTACAAAAAATTATCACAATCCATAGTGGCCTAACACGAATAATTCTAGCGTATATAATTAATAATTGTTGGAATATTTTTAAAATAAACAAATGTGATATTAAAAAGTCATATCCTTATAAATTAAGAAATTAATTTAAAAGGTTGTGTAGGGAGTTATAACATTTAAAATGTTGGAAATTGTACCATGGGACAATCATTATACTTTGAGTATTTTAATTAATGAAATTTCATTTTCATTATTATAATCTTTGCATGTTTTGTTATGATAAATTGTCCTTAGATAAATTAGGGTGATTATCCTAAATGTCTATGCCGATCATCTATATGAGAGCAAAGATGAAATAAGGTCATTATGACTTTGAAATGTATGGATATACTAGTCAAAGTCATAATCACTTGTAAGAGTACAATATGTTAGACTGACCTGCTGTGAAATAGCTCCATGGATTCATGTCATAAGTCTGTCTCACAAACGACTATATGACTGTGCCACTTGATTTGAGATCATCATGGATTATTCCTACATGAGAATCACTCAGATTTGATTTAGTCAAAAGTCACTTTTGTAAATAACATCCATGCGAAAGACGTTAGAAATCTATAAATATGACATCTCTAACGGATGTGAGAAGTAAGGATCCTACATCCCTGAGACATGCACTTTTCATTGATAAATGAGAGTGACTTTTTGCCATATCTGTAAGATTTCTCATATCCTTGTGCATGTTTGGGAATCATTAGGAGAGTGATTTTACGCAACCCGAAATAAGTATGTGAGAGGAGTTTTATCTCAACTTGTGTAGCGTGGTTTCAACGTGATGAACAAACAAGCCCACCGTTCTTTGAAACCTACTTGCAATTCTAAAGATATGCGCCCAATATTTTGAATCAAAGGGAGAATTCTATTCGATTGTTGGAGTATGTACGTTGTAAACTTGTAATAAGGACAGGAAAGTATTATAATAAATAAGCATTGCTATTGCAGTAACTTCGTGGAATTCAGATTCTTCAGTTCTTGTCTGTTTCGTCCAGGTTCTTCAGTTCTTGTTGCACCCTAGTGTTTACCTTAATTTTTGGGTCCCTCCCACTTGATTAATCTTTTTTAATCATCATATTGTACTAATACACTACTTATCTATTTTATTGCTAGTAAAAAATATGGGTAAATATAGAATTAAACTATAAATTAGCTGTAACCTGGGCAATTCAGAGCCAATCTGTTGGCTAGAGTTCATTTGTACTTGGACTCCTACATGTAACCTTCATTGTTGCGTTAAAATACACGTCCACTCACCTTAAAAAGCAAAACATTGTGGTATGTATCAAACAATTAAAAAAATTGCGCACAACTCAAGAACAATAATAATATTACATTAATTCTCAGTTTTGTTGTACATTTCTTATAATACCTTTTATATGATACAAATAACCAAATTATATATAGATTAAAATTTGTTAAATTGAAGTTGTATAACAGAAAGAGTTTGTTCTTCATAATGTCATTAATTAGTGTATGAACCTGCGTCGATAAATGTATCCATATTTATGATATTTGACAGTAAATGCATTTATTATATAGTCAAGAAAACAAAGTAGCGTTCGAAATTCATGTTATATTATACATTTTTAAATAATGTATACATATTTAAATAAAGAACTTTTTGATTTTATGCATTTTTTACTATCTTAATTTTTTTGACGCATTTTATTTCATGTAATTTTATTTTTCTATATAATTAAATGTTCTCTCAAGTTCAATCATTGAGGTTAAATATAATTAGCATAATTTTCATAATGTGATCCTTTTCCTTCTACTCAAAAAAATTTGAAAGTCCACCTTGCTTGAAAAACCGAGTCCCTTCCATTAGACATAATTACTACATCGGTCATATAATTTAAATTTTATTTTTAAATGTTTGTAGTCTAGGAATACAAAAAGATGTATTATTAATACAATGAGACTAATTAATAATTAGTGGAGATAAAAATGACAAAATTAAAGTATATGTTTATTTTTTTAAGTTTATATTGAATTTTAGTTGTATTTTTTAAATTAAAAAACTATACTCTGAGTCATTTATTCTTAACGTTATTAATTTCATTTAACAAAACATATTGACTCAGCAACATGAAATAGTGTTTATTCAATTAAATTCTAATAAAGAAATGGTTAAAATTTAAAATATAAAATGATTATTTTAAAGAATTAAAATTTAAACATGTTTTGTGAGCATTTAATTGTAGAATGAATTGAGACTAAATAATAAGTAATGTAAACTTGATGTTACTCCTTCCCACCTATTTTGTAAGATACAAATAAATGAATTATGCAAATAAAAACTAGTCAAAATTGGTTTAATACAAAAAATGTAAAAATATAAATTATTTTCTAAGCATATAATTATTCATGGAAAGAGGGAGAGATGAACAAATGGATGCTTAATGCAGTGAGAGTAAATAATAACTAATGGAAGCTAAAAAATGATATCAAACATTTCAAAAATTATATCATAAGAGATTGTATATACGAAATTCTCTTATATATAGGATATGTTATCCCTATAAAAAGGTCTTTTATACTCTGTTGGTCTTTATGTATGATCTATTTAAAGAGTTTATATTGGTTCTAATGTAAGATCTTTTTCTCCAATTTGTCAATCTTTTCCTAATTTACTGTTATTGATGCTCCTTCAACACTAATTAAGTAATATAAATTGAAGAAATCAATGAAGATAGATTATTCAAGTGTTCTAAAAATACATGTCATGTTAAAAACTTAACTAACTTTCTTAATGTAATCAAATTAAATAAATAAACCTTGCATTAAGGATCTGAGGGATGAAATATTTTTTTTTGAATGAGAAAAATTATTGTTTTTGGTGAAATGAGAAAAATATTGAATTTATGTAATTTATGCAGTGGAACTGATTAGTCATTGGGAGTGCACTTTATAGTTGCATGTGTTTTGACTTTTGATAGGTGTATGTGGACGAGGTTTTACCTTAATTTGTGCGTTAGTAAGAGCATCCTCAGACATAACTTTTAAAAGCAAAATGGTATCAGAATTAGTATACCATCCCATTGGAGGCACAAAATCACCAGTCAATCAGTCAATTATTCAAAGAAAACTAAAAAGGTGGCAAATATATGCATAGATTCTTGTGAAGATTCCCATGGGATTTTTTTTAATCGTTAAAAAATTGGGTTCTTTTTAATTGACGTACATGCATATGTAAGTAACTAATAAGGTTGATTAACAATTTGGGTTTTGATTTGCCTTTTAAGCATATCACATAAGCATATTGGAGATTCTCCTCCTCCTTACAGGTGCTGGCCAACCCAATTCCATTTGCCTCCTCCTCCTCCTTACAGATGCATGCACTCCAGCAACAATGTCTCTTAGTGCGCTAAGTCTTTAATAAATTTAAACTTGTAATCATTGTTATCATCTTGCAAATCAATACCGAACTTGTTTAGCATTCTGTTTGAAAAAGCTAAAAGCCCGTTGAATAGTATTTTCCTGTAAAACGAGATAATCTCTTCTATATATTTACCTCAACTTATGTAAAAGCACTTATCCATCACGTTCTCAAACGGGTCCATTACGTAGTTATTGTTGCCGGTTGATATAGTAAACGATCTCATCTCCCATAAGGATGAGGATACAAATTGAATATTAAGAAACACAGTTTGTTGAAATGGCTTTAATCACAACGTTAAGCTCAATAGAGACCAATTTCAAATCCAAAGCGACTCCTGCCACGAGTTACCCTAAAAAATATTATTACCATTGTGCACACAATGAGTTGATAACACTCCGTCTTCTGTTTTTAAAAAAAATATTATTTAGTTTCACATAAATAATTTAATCATTAAAAAAATCTCATTAGTACTTATTATCATTTCCTTCATTTATATCTTCTTATTACATGTTGCTCGCTCATCATATGAATTTTTAGTGGTTATATTACTTATGTGAGACCATAGAGTAATTTTTCATTTTCATTAAGTAAAAATTATATTGCAATTTATACTTTTGTATAAGGTTTCATTTTAATCATAACACTACTAATTTTGTCAACGAAAAATGCTGACTTTAAAATGCTATGAAGGTTAATTAGGATTATATAAAGTTTAAATGGGAAAAATGCACTTTTGCTTTTCATTAAAGTGTGAGGCTATATTTACCACAAAAAAAAGTGAGGTTAAGAGATTAAATCATATTCTACACTACTAGAAAAATGTCATTTAGTGACGGATTTAGCTGTTTTCCACCGCTAAAACGAGGGTCGCTAATATTTTCTGTCGCTAAATGAAAATTTTCTGATGGAAAATAACTATTTAGAGATAGATTTTTCTGTCGTTAAATGGTATTTTTCTGGTAGTAGTAATATATGCAAGTGATGTGATAGGTGTGTGAGTGCCGCTATGTATTTCTTTTTCTACGGGGGAAGGGGTCATATATGTGGAATGATACAAAAGGAAAATTGTTTGTGAATAATGTAATTAATTTCTTATTTCAAAATATCTAACGTTGTGTTTGACTAAAATGTTTTGATTTTTTTTTTCAACCAACTTGCTTGAATGAGACTAATTGATTATATAAACATCTTAGTATTCCCACTAACTACTAAGGACCAGTGGACAGTTTATTACAATGATGTCATGATGACTCTTCTTATATCAAATATCAATATTACATTGCAAGAGCAATGAATTGAGAATAAAGGAATCAAAATAGATTTGGGGTATGCCATCAAACTTAAAGGAGGCAAGGCGTAGGTCTTGGGTTCGAACCCTGGGAAGTTCCTCACGGGACGACCCCGGATTAGTCTAGGTCAGAAAGGATCCGGGACATTGGGGGAGTTTTTTCTCACTAAAAAAACTTAAAGGAATCTGATAAAAGATATTTATATAGCACCAATCAACAAAGTTATTATTAATCACATTTGAATCCATGATGTTTTAAGCTATGAGCTAACTTCTATCTAACTGAATCAATTTTTGTCAACAATAATAAAATATTAGCTATTAATTTATCAAATACACACGGACCCGCGACGAATGGTACACACAAATTCAAAAATTAAAAGAAGCAAAGAAATTCACCACTCATGAATGGAAATGACCATCCTTAGCTAAGTTTTTTTTTATCAATTAATTGTATCAAGTTCTCAAATATCCTATTTTTAAAATATTATTATTGTCATATAAAGAAAGTGGATACATGATCATTTGTGATTGAAGACTTACACATAAGCATATAGATAAATATATTAATTTTCAAAAAGTCTTGGGCTTAGCTACACACACAACACATAGCTGCGCCAATGCTACAAACTATTACCATATAATTATTAATATATATATATATTCTGTATAAAATGAAAAAAAATATAAAATAATAAATGGTGGTGTAGCAGAAAGCCGCATCCTAGATTCTGAGAGAATGGCGTTTTTCCAATACTTTAGGGACACTTTCTAATTTCTATTGAGAGGCTCACAGATCCCCAGATTTCATCACTTTGCTTATATTATTTATTTTATAAGGGAAATTTACTGTTTGATCCCACATAAGGGACTTATTTATCAAATGGTCCCAAAGTTTAAAATATTTAAAAAATGGTCCCATTGACAACACGAGGTGTTGTCAATACAGCACATGGTGTTGTCAGGGGTTGTCAAGTGACAACCCCATGTGCTGCATTGACAACACCTAATGGGACCATTTTTTAAATATTTTAAACTTTGGGACCATTTACTAAATATCTTCACTACATGGGACCAAATAGTAAATCTCCCTATTTATAAAACCAAATCAATGGCTCTTGTTCCTTCTTTGACTGACGTATTCCCACCACCAACTTAAAGCTAAGTCCTTTCCTCCCTTGCACTGAAACTTTCACTTTCGTAGTGCTTCCCCAACCAGCACACAGATTAGCTTTTATTCTCCATCGTTAACTTAATTAAAAGCATATCCTCCTGTTTTAATGCCCCGAAATTAATTAATTAATATTACCAACATTAGTCTCATTCTCATTCATAAAGTAGGACGAAGAAATTTTAAATGGTCCTAATTATATATGATCTCTTCTCCAAGAAGTTATTAGTCTCTAATATAAGTATCTTAGTGAGACATTAATGAATTTTTATTTATATGCTATTATCACTGTTACAATTTATTTGGAAAAGATTTAAAATCTAATGCAGTATTTCATTGTACTCTTCACTCAAAAAATGTGTAAAGTTAGAAAAACATTTCATTTTGAGGCGAATTAATGTGTTCAATGCTTCTACTTAGTTTTTGGTAAGGCATTTTGGAGGTAACTTGTAATAATATCAATTGGAGGGAGTATAATATTTACTTTTTTTAAGTATGTATATTTAGTAGGGGTAAAATTAATTATTTTTTAATACATGTATCATCCTACTAAAGATAAATCATATTTAATACATTTCCAAGCATTGAATATTGGCACATCAACTATTCGAACAATAATTCATAGCTAAAATTTATTAATATTTTAGACAAAGTTAATGAATTTTCAGTTTTTCTTTGATTTTGATGAAATTTGCTGGAAAAATTTTTTGTTATCATTAATTAGCTTTTTCAGAAGAAGGGCTTATAATAATTAATGGGGGCATCGTGCTGCTAAGTGCTAGTTGAAACTAGCATGAGGACCTATATTAATTACCATTTATAGTTGAAAAAGTTATACCTATGAAAATGTAGCTTCTCTCTTTGTTTTTTTTGGCACCCGGTATTCTAATAAACTCTTTAGGGAATTATAAATAAGACTTCCCGAACCAACGTTCAATGGTATTTGGACTCCCCAAATATATGTTTAATAGTGTTTTTTTCAAATCGAAATAATCTCCTTCACATATATATTTACCTCGTAAACTGGAAAAACATTTCTCCACCACTTTTTTAAATGGGCATAAAAATTTGGCTGGCAACCCTACTATGTACACTGATTGATACATTCCTAAAAGGTCAAACTTTGACTTTTGATTAAGTTGGAACATTCCCCCACCACTTAATTTTAGCGCTCATAAATAAGAGTAATGTTTGGCAACACTTTCAGGGAGTCCAAAAGCCTTTTCAATAATGTTTTTCCGTAAAATAAGATAATCACATTTACATATTTATCTCAACTTACGCAAAAGCACTTATACACCGCGTTTCCAAACGGGTCAAGCTTTTCTTGTTGGCTACACACTGGAGTTATACGTGCTATAAAAATAATGAAATTATGTACATTAATGAAATGAAAGCAAGTTGATTGTTAATGAGACAGCTAATTATGTACTTAATGAAATTAATTAATGACTAACAACATTTTGTACGTAATTTAAATTTTGACCAACACTGTTATGAATCATTGATGCCGACGTGCTTTAACTTCGACCCCGAAATGATGGAAAAAGCCAAATATCCCGCTCACGAAATTCCCTTCCTTCTAATTCCCTGCATTACTTCATTCACACTCCGACTACTACACCATGTTGGTGGGCCCCATCATGTATTCCTTTACGAGTCCGTTTGGAAACGTGATAAAGAAGTACTTTTACGTAAATCGAGATAAGTATACGAATGAGATTATCTAGTTTTATGAAATACACTGTTAAACGTGTGTTTGGTTTTTCTAAACACTCGGCCAAACAAGCTCTGCGTTATATATAGCGGCAGCAAATAATAATGATATAATTCGGAGCTGCTTATATTTAAATTTTCCATTTAAAGAAGTATAATTTTAACCTTGATTTATTACATGTTGGTTTTATTGTTAAGTGTTACAGTGAATGTTAGATAAGAAAAAGGTTAGGCATACGGTAGTTGAATTTTAAAAGAAAGTCAATGGAGTTTAAGATTTTACTTGATTTATATAAAATATGTTGGAAGAGGCTTATAAATGGGATACGAGGAGTGTTAAAAAGAAAGAGTAAAGAATTGTATAATAAATAATCAAAATTACATATATAAAAATTGATTTAAAATAATAAGTCTATAAAAATGTAATTTACTATTTTTTAAAAAAATGTTTTAAATAAATCGGAACACCAGGTGTTATGTAATGATATACTGCAACTAATCTTTAATTAGGGCAAAAATGAAAAATGATACTAAAATTAGTGTTTCCTATAAATAGGAATAGAAACTCAATTAAAAAAATTATTATGTATAGAAGTTGAGGAATAATAATTCGAAAGTTGAGCTACACCTATAATCCGTTAAATTATTATGTATAGTGTTCCCTATAAAACAATCATGGAGCTTGTGTTAGTATTTTTTTCAATAAAATGTTTGTTTTAGAATATTAAAGAAGCGACCAATAAGTGTTTGGTTATATTGGTAAGGATATCCAACCAACATACACGAAATCTTGAGTTCTAGCCCTGAATGCATGCAGCAGTGTTACAACTTAATTATTTGTAGAACTTGCCACCTGATGAATGGTCCTAGAAGCCTCCGATTCTAATTAGTCGGTTGCTCGGACATTTGGTAATAAGATCATGAAAAAGTGTCGGATACTGGATGGTCAATAACAAATAAAAAAAAGAATATTAAAGAAGCATTAATTATTTTATCCTTTAATAATTTTCATGATAGTAATAATAGGTTGTCCAAGTGTTTATACATAACAGAAAAGATGAGTAAGTGTTTTTTTTCCCAGTCAAGTGCTTCTAAAATGTGCAATAGCTTCCTCTCATCAATCTAAGCGTAGAAGATATATAGATATTTTGAAATGGTGACGGTTTATTAATATTGACTGTGCAAAAAAAAAAAGCCACTCAAATAAGAAGGGGAAAAAGTACTATCAATTTAAGCAGAAATTTCATTTACAATAATTAGTGAATAATTTACAGTCCCTTTGTTTTGAAATGATGAGGATAATCAATTTAGGGTTTAGACTCTGTTCCCAAACAAGTGTATCTGGAATTTCAATAAAACATTGATGATTTTTTTTGACCATTTTGCCCTTCAATAATGGAAATCATAATTAATAAAAATATTCAAATATGTGTATACCAGTGTTTCACACATGAGGATAACTGTGCTTAGTAAAAAATTGTATTTTTAAAAAATTAAATATTTTTACATGTTTATTATATTTAATTAATGGATCAATACAATATTTAACCGTTTAAATTTTTTCTCATTTTGATTTTGGTTTTTCAAGTTAAAAATAGGTGGTTTGATTCCCTAAGTGAGCAAAATGATGTTTGAATAAAATGAAACTTGATAGATCGAAATCACTTATTTTAAATTTGATAGATCAAAACTAAAATGAGGGTAAACTTAAATAATCAAATATTGTATTAATTCTAACTAAAATGAGGGAAAACTAACAGTTTTCTTAGCTTGCATGCATATGATCAAAGATAAAAAAATCAGTGGTTTGGTTCCCTAAGTGCAAGGGCGGAGCTACGTAGAGTTGTGGGTGGGCAAATGCCCCCACTCAACTTTTTGGTATTTATGTAAATAACTATTGAGCTTTTTATTATGTACGTACTGATTTGTAAAATTTAAACCCACTTAAATTATTTATACCAGCAAGCATATTGTCATTTGCTTGAAAATAATAAATTACCTCCACTGCTAAAGGTCCTAGCTCCACCATTGCCTAAATGGACAAAAATGATGTTTGAATAAAATAAAACTTAATGGATCAAATCCATTGATTTTAAATTTAAGGGATCAAACTAAAATGAAAACAAATTTAAACAATCAAATATTGTATTATCTCTAATTAATTTTTTTACATGCACATGCGCAGATAAGTTATTTGTATTTTGCACATATATGATCAAAGGAAAACCAATAGCTTGCATGCATGTAACTTTGTAACCACCCCCCCCCCAAATGAGGGAAGTAAGGAGACGTCATGATGATTCAAATAAAGGTCATGAGAAAAATACAAACCACAAGTGAAGCAATCACCTTATTTATGTCCGCTTGGAAATCACGTTTGGGTTTCAAAATGCATTTTGAATCAAATAGTTCATTAGGTTACAGACTCTAGCGTTTGATAACATTTTCTTTCAAAATACATTCTGAAAAAAAAACTCTTTTTAACAGAATAAATACACTTTAAATCAAATATTTATCCAAATATAAATATATTATGTTAAAATACATTACGTATAAAATGGATTCCATCAAAATACATTATCTCACCCATTTCCTAAACCGGCTCTTTGGACTAAGCGAGAAAGTCACGAGGATGATGAAGTTAGAGGTGGTGCACTATACGTACACCACCTTCACAAATCGGCGTTACGAGAGGAACAGAAACAAAAAGGAAGATGATTTTTTTTTTTTTGGGTTAATGGGAAGCCGAAAAGACACCATTATTAAAGGTTGGTGTGCGCAGACTCTCACGTTGCGCCGAAGGCGCGTGCCTTTTCTTCCTCCTCTTCCTTACTTTCCATTTCCTATAACAGAATGACAGCAACCCAACCTCCTTCCTCCCTTGAGACCTTTGGTAATTTTTTTTCTTCAAAAAATAAAAATATAATTAATTAAATTATGCTAAATCGCACAATCCCTAAAATTTAACTTAGTGTAACTCAGTTGCTCAAATTTTAATTTCCTGATCAGTTAATTGATTAGTTTTTATGCTTTATATAACTCATTACCAATAAGTTGTCATCACACGGGTCAATTTATTCTTATTCTCTCCGGTTATACCTACAAGGTATGCATATAACCACCAATGGGGTTGGGGAGAGTCACAAGTGATACAGTACTTTTATAATGAATTGAGATTTAAATCTACATTAAGAGCGAGAAGTGCTACGTTTAATATTCGACAATGTCTCAAACATGATTGCGATAATATATGAGAGGATATATGTGTTGAGAGTTAAAAAAAAGATGCAAACACATAAAAATGTAGTTTAAAATTTATTGAAGTCAATAAACGCATAAATATATATATTTTTTAACATGCCTTAGAGAGAAAAAGTTAACGTAATGATATAAACTGTAATTAATAGGGTGAAATAGGAAAAATTAGTTAAACAAGGCCATGCCAACTCCAAAATTTTCTTTATTATATGTTGGATAGAAAGACGTAACTGATACTCCCTCAATATTGAGCATAAGATTTGTTTATAATAACAAAGTCTTATATTTGAGCAATGAATTATAAAATGAATTTTATATTGAAGATTGAAATCGTTAAAATTTAGATGCTAAGTTATAATGTAGTCATTAGAGGTAAATGATCATTATTATTATTTTATAAAATAGAAAACTCACACGTAGACAAACACACTTGGTAACCATCATCAGTTAAAAAAAAATGATTTTGCGCTACGCTACCTACCAGTCTCGTTTGAAAGGCTTCATGGAGGGCGAATGACTCCCCTCACGCCTCTCACTTCATTTTATTCTCTGGCCCCACATTAAAAAAATATCTCTTTTTGGTTTTTGCTTTTTCACCTTTTTCTCAATTTCTTGCTTCCATTGTTTATTTAATGTGTTCTGCTCGCAACCTCACTCATATATATATAGGGGTTATGGCCAGGACGCCTTCCTCACCCAGCACCAAAGCTTCAAAGCGATCTCTACGAGCAACAAGCCTCGTTTTTTTTCTCTCTCTCAGAGAGGGAGAGGTTCTGAGAGAGATCAGCAACACAGAGGCACCCTCACATAAAACACCTCTTTGCTTCATCTATATCATTATCAATGGCTTTCATGGGTCACAACACTCTCGCTTTTGTCTTTGGCATTCTTGGTAATTAATTATTATTAACACTCTCTTTCTTTAATTTCCTTTTTTGTCAACCCTTTTTATTATTTCTCAACTACAAACCACCCAGAACCAGAAGCGTGTTTAATTCATTGTCCCTCTCTAATCATGTTTTAGCTTCTGGTGATATAATCGCCTCATTAATATTTGTTCTCTCTTCATCACTTCAAGATGACTTGTTGCTTACAAGTGATGAGTCTCTTAGTAATAATCCCAGAAAAAGCTTCTGGTTCTGGCATAGTTTGATACATATGTATCTCACCATTGCTCTCTAAATGTAACCGGCTAGAAATGATTTTTGATTTCCTCTTCTCCTTGTTTGGGTGTGTGTCTGTGCAGGGAACGTGGTTTCATTCATGGTGTTCTTAGCTCCTCTGTGAGTATATATATATATATATATAATGTAGTATTCATCCGGTACTGAATGTAAGATCCAATTCTCTTTCACCAGTTGGGTTTTGCATTAATGACCGGGAGAAGTAATTTCTATGTTTCTTTACTAATGAATCAGAAAGAGGGAAAGTGAGTAACATGAGAATTTATTGGAATGATGATGAACAGGCCGACATTTTACACGATATATAAGAAAAAATCGACTGAAGGATTCCAGTCGCTGCCGTACTTGGTGGCGCTGTTCAGCTCCATGCTGTGGCTGTACTACGCCTTCATCAAGACCGGCGAGATGCTTCTCATCACTATTAACTCCTTCGGATGTGTCATGGAGATCATCTACATCACCTTGTACCTCATTTATGCCACAAAAGACGCCAGGGTATAACAACAACAACAAAAAATCTATAACAATATATGTGTTAATAATAATCCTCATCTGATTTTTTTTTTTTGGGTTACTCATGATGATCATCAGAGCTTAACCATCAAGCTTTTCGGAGCCATGAACGTCGGGGCGTTCGGTTTGATCGCGGTGGTGACCCACTTAGCTGTGCACAGTTCTCTTCGTGTTCAGGTGCTGGGCTGGATCTGTGTTTCCATCGCAGTCAGTGTTTTTGCAGCCCCTCTCAGCATCATGGTCAGTCAGTAAGAATTGTTATATATATATATCACTTTGTGTGTGTATGTCCATATATATATACATATATATTAACATATAATAGTGGCTAGTGATTTTGATGTGTGAGGAGACAAAAAAAAAATAAGTGTGTCATGTGAAAATGATGCGCAGGCACAGGTGATTAGAACAAAGAGCGTGGAATATATGCCATTCAATCTCTCATTTTTCCTCACTTTGAGTGCCGTTCTCTGGTTTGCTTATGGTCTCTTTCTGAGGGACATTTGCATTGCTGTAAGTTAATTTCTACCATCACTAAATAATTTACTCCAACCATTAATTTATATATACATATATATGTATATGTATATATATTCAATTGATTTAGTGACCTAAAATACATTTGTGCGTGATATATACTGTAGCTGCCAAATGTGTTGGGATTCGGACTGGGAGTGATCCAGATGGTTCTGTATGCGATGTACAGGAACCAAGGCAAGAAGGGGTCATCAGAAGATGAGAAGAAGGCGGCGGCTGCGGTGGTGGAGGCGGCGGTGACGGAGATGAAGAGCGTGGTGGTGGTGATGGGGGGTAATGATCAGGTGTTCCTGCAACCACAGGATGTGAAAGAGGCCAAGAATAACAAGAAGCCTAATGATGGAGTAGAGCAAAAGAATAAGGTTGAGAAGGAAGACGAGGATGACTGCCCAGTTTGAGGCTCATGAAAAACAAAGAACTTCGGCAGCAGCAAAAAAAAAAAAAAAAACAAAGTCAAATCACTAGGAAGCTTTCATTTTAACGTGTTATTGCTTTTTTGTTTTGGTTTAGCTCTTTTATTTATTTAAAATTTCTCTGTTGCTTGCTAGTTGCTGCTACTACTACGTACTGTGTATTGTGTCACTTATGATTATTCATTTATAATCATTCTCATCAAAATAAATAAATGTAGTTAGTCCTTTCATCACCATCGTATATGTATTATAGCATACTCTTTCTTGGTTCAATTTGGGTGCTCTTGCCACAATCAGCATAATATATACAGCCTTTAGCTTCCTCAACGCAATATAACTTCTAACCTAAAATCCAAATTTCAAATAAAGGCAAGTCTCTCAAAATGACTTTGAGATGCCTTTAGTATAACTTAAGAAAGTTTTCAACAAAAAAAATGAAATGAAAGTGTTAAATTTAGGGTAAAGTAGCATTTTTGCCACGGAAGTATACGCATTGGAGCACTGTGTATCCGGAAGCTTTCTTGGGACCAGATTCACCACGGAAGTTTTTAAAACGCAGAACTTTTCACCTGGGCCAACGAAAGCTGTGACGGCCGTTTACCAACTAGCTAGGATACACTGCCACTTCATCCTCCACGCTATTTAACTATTAATTGATTTTCATGTTAGTTTGCCATGTAGGAATTTCATTCGAATGAGAGATACGTCTCATTCCGATGGCAAACCCCAAACCTTTTAAAACCGAACATGGCCTACGCGGTTTAGAAATTGATGTTTCCAAACCGATGTTTTTAGTTACGGTTTAGAAAGTGACGAAACTGATCTCATTCCGATGAGAACTATTCCTCATTTGAATGCGTGACAAACCCCATTCGACGAATTGAAGTTAGAGAGACTCAATCGAATGAGTTTTTGACTTGATTCGAGTAGTGCTTTCTACACCGTTGTTTACACGAGTACGCTTCATCCATTCGAATGCGTTTTACGTTACATTCGAATGAGGTTGGGGAGAATTAGTTGAACGAGTCCTTGACCTGATTCGATTAATTATTTGTACACCATTGTTTGCACGAGTACGGTGTCAAAATGAAGACGTGAAGTTAGAGTGACACAATCGAATCCGTTCTTGAGCTGATTCGAATAAAAATTTCTAAACCGTTGTTAGCTATTACGGTGTAGAAGGTGACGACACATCAATAATTCAAATGCGTTTTACGTTACATTCGAATGAAGATGGTGAGACTCAATCGAATGAGTTCTTGACCTGATTCGATTAATTATTTCTACACCATTTTTCGTTTTATGTTACATTCGAATGATGTTGGGGAGACTCAGTCGAATGAGTTCTTAAACAGATTCGATTAATTATTTCTACACCGTTGTTTGCACGAGTACGGTTTAGAAATGAAGACATGATCGAATCCGTTCTTGAGCTTATTGGAATAAAAATGCTAAACCGTTGTTCGCTATTTCAGTTTAGAAAGTGAAGACGCTTCATCCATTCGAATTAGTTTTATGTTACATTCGAATGAAGTTGGGGAGACTCAGTCGAATGAGTTCTCGACCTGTTTCAATTAATTATTTCTACACCGTTATTTTGAAATACGGTTTAGAAAGTGAAGACTCTGAATACAATCGAATCTATTTTATCCCACAATCGAATCTATTTTATTCCAAACCTTTGTTTACTATACGGTGTAGAAAGTCAGGACTGAGGACTCTTCATCCATTCGAATGAGGTTTATCCATCAATTGGATGAATGGACGAAATGAAGTTAGAGTGACGCAATCGAACGAGTTATTGTACTGATTCGAATAACTATTTCCAAACCTTTTCGAATATACAGTGTAGAAAGTGAGGACGCTGCATCCATTCGAATTAATTTTATCCATCATTCGAATGAATTGACGGTTAGGAATATGGTAATCAACCCAGAGGAAATACAACGTAAGAGAATACAATGCCCATACGTGTTCTACAGTTATCCTTCATGGAAATGAAGTTAGAGTGACTCAATAGAATAATGATATCTAAACCGTTTATATTCGAATAATGATATCTAAACCGTTTTTAATACGGTTTAGAAAGTGAAGCGCGGTATATATTCGAATGTATTTTATCCCACATTCGAATGAAGGTGACAAATTTGTACCTCGACAAAATGAAGTTGGCGACTCAATCGAATTAGTTCACGGTTTAGAAAGTTCATACACTCCACCTATTCGAATGAGATGTATCCATATTCGAATGAGATCTATCCCTTATTAACTTTCCTAACCGGACAAATAAGCTACATGTCAATCATCCATTTAACTCACAAGCAATTGCTGAATGGTGTAGTGAAGAGAGGAAAGTTGTGCCCATGAAAGCAACATCAAAGAGATCGGTATGAGGTATCTGTCAAAACTTCATTGCCCACTGTAATCTTTGTTTGTCGGTGATTGTATTGTAAGACCTTTCTATATTGAGTAATATTAATTAACGTACGATTAATCTGTAATAGCTTGTGGTGGGGATAGTGATGCCGTACTTGGGAAAGATGTTAGTGATGAGGACTTTGCGTTTTTAGAGAGTTTAAGAGCTGAGGTTGGTTATTCAAGCAATTTCACTGTCGAGTTTGGGGAGAAGGAAGTAGAAGTGAAAATCGGTATGGTAGGCAATGATAATGGAGAAAATGATGGATATAGTGACAGTAGTGAGGATCTGAACAATGTAGGGGGTGGTAGTGGGGGTGACAGTAGTGATAGTGAGGGTGATGATGACAGTGACGATGAAGATGATCATGTAAGCCCCACATGTGAGTTGGTGTCGGGAGATGTTGGTGATGTAGGCAGTGATCATGAAGATGATGAGTTTGACATTTATGACATTAATGGGCCTCTAAGAGAAGTGAGGGTCCAAGAAGATACTGTTCCTTCTTCATGGTGGGTGAGACATTTGTAGATAAAAATGAGTTTGTTCGTGCAATAGATGACTATCCATACTAGGAGGAGTGAAGTTGAGGCTTGTCAAAAGTGAGCCATGGAGAGTTCAGGCCAAATGTCAAAAGGATGCTCGTTTGTCCTATATGCTTCCAAAGATAGGTCAAATCCGAGGCTGGTAGTGAAGACTTTATTATTAGAGCACAGTTGCAGTAGGGTTTTTAAGAACCCTAGGGCAACAGTGAAGTGGTTGGCAGCGTATTTTAGGAGGAATGTTCAAGAGAGGCCAAAATATAAAGTTGCAGCATGAAGAAAGATGTTGAGATTGACTTGAAACTGAATGTGAGCAAATACAAGTGCAAGAGGGCAAAGAGGCTCATTATGGAAGAGTAGGAAGGCGGCTATATTGATGAGTACAATAATTTGGAAGGGTATTGCAATGAGCTCAAGAACTCTAATCTTGGATCTGATGTATCAATCGAGTTGAGCAAAGAGGCACTTGAAAATGGAAAAAGGGTGTTCAGTAGATTGTATGTATGCTTCCATGCTTTAAAGGTAAGAGGATTATTAAATTAATTTTTTTGTTGATCAATTTTTAACTATTAAGTTACTTAATAAAAGGATTGTCAATCATAGATTGGGTGGAAGGCAGGCTGCAGACCCATAATTGGGGTAAATGGGACCTTCCTCAAAGGAAACGCTTGAGGCATTTTGCTAATAACGATCAGACTTGATGCAGATGATTCCCTCTTTCCAATAGCTTTGGGGATTACTCAGAAGGAAAACACTCTCAACTGGAGGTGGTTTCTTAAATGGTTGTAGAGGTCATTAGATTTGGAAAATGGGCAGCTTATTACTATTATGTCTGACATGCAGAAGGTTTGTTTTATTGTGAAGTTCAAGAATTTCATAATTGACCTTTCAAATGATAATTGCAAAATCTCGGTTATATATGTACAGGGTTTGCATGTTGCAGTGTCAGATGTCTTACCTGAGGCTAAGCATAGACTATGTGCTAGGCACATATATGGTAATTGGAGTAAAAGATGGAGGGAAAATCAGTTGAAGAAGAAGTTCTTCTCATGTACATGGAGCACCTTCGAAGAACAATTCAAAAATAACTTGAAAGCCATGGGATCACTAAGTAGAGAAGCAGCATAAGTAGCAATTTCATATCCTCCAAAATGTTGGGTCAGAGCTTATTTCAGCACCAGATGTTTGTCATGGATTGTAGATAACAATCTAAGTGAGAGCTTTAATGCCTGGATTGATGAACTGAGGTATCTACCCATTATTGCAATGATTGATGGGATCAGGATCAAATTGATGACTAAGTGGGCATACAGTGAAAAAAGTGTAAGTAGGTGGAGGGGGAACTTCAGCCCAAAGAGTGTTTCTTTATTTGAGGACAATAAGAAGTTGGCAATGAGTTGTAGTGTGTTCTATAATGGTGATATGTGTTGTAGTGTGTTCTACGGTGTTCATTAATAGGAAGCAGTGCACTTGTCGGACTTGAGACTTGACTGGCATACCGTGTCAGCATGCAATATGTGCACTATATCATTCCAAAATAGATCCAGTTACTCAAATATCTAGAATCTTCCATAAAGATACATACCTATCTTCCTATATGACCAAGTATCAACCTGTTAGAGAAAAAAATTCTGAGCCATTGAGAAGTTCCATCTTATGGAACCACCAGCATTGTGTACCTTGCCAGGGAGACCTAGGAAGACTAGGATCCGAATTGAAGAATCTGTAAGAAGGCAGAAAATGGCTAAAGGACATGAGCCTCGGGGAGACCAAGTAACACAGCAATGTGGTGATATGTCATTTGATTTGCCTCAACCTGATAAGTTATCAAAAAGAGGATCCACATCTAAATGCAGTATATGTCATCAAACAGGACACAACCGAGCAACTTGTAAACAAGCACAAACATCTGGTGGCACAAGTCGAAAACGTAAAGCTCTAATCAGCTGCGACACACCATCCCAAGAACCTCAACAAACGTCAAGACTATGTGGTGTAAGGGCCTTTTATAGAAGTCACATTCCAACAGGGATGGGAATCCATGTTGATTTGGAAAGTGGTCGCACATTATATAACGTAAAAAAGTCATTTGTCATATTTGTTTTGTTTGTTTTTAATAAACTTTTGAAGCTAATATTTCCGTTCATTTTGTAGCCTGGAATGAGCTCAGAAGCAGTTATCGATGAGGGAGCAGCTGAATATCCCATGCAGCATGACGTCAATGTGGAGATGAGATTTCCTATTCCAAACGAGAGAGAACTTAAGACAACAACCATCTGTAGTAATGTCAGCCACAACTCGTCTCGTGTAATGCAATATCGTGGTGATGGATGTACATCCTCGATGCCGACTGATATGCCATACTCACCTCCTGGTCTCACATGGCGTAGACAACCAGCTATCACAACATCACATATTTTGGCCGATCGAGACAACGTAATTGCAGCAAGTCGAAGAAATAAGTTACTACCCATACGTGGAAGGGACATGGACATGTTATAAGGGAGTTAGGCACCAACATTTCCAGGTGATGTATTATTTATGTATATTCGAAATTTTATTGTCTCAACATTGGAGAATAAATGTTGGAAATTTGTATGTTGAATTGATATCTTCAACGGTTGATTGAGCTTTAATTATGTTAGTTTTCCTCTTGAATTTCCAGAGTTATAGAGTCAATTTTGGCCCATTCATGACCTTTTTGTGCTTAAATTGTGATTAGGAGTTGTTGAATTGGATTAATGTAATTTTGGGGTCATATGCCATGAATAACGATATATTTGTGCCTTAATTCCTTCATGAGCAAGTGATACTGCCAAAGTTTGTTATTTCATTTCAGGAATTCCGTGCAAAAGGACAAAGACAGTAACTCTGGATATGTTCGCCGCGGCGTAAACAAAGTTCGTCGCGGCCAAAGTTCAAGCAAATAGACAGTGAACTCTCGGGAGAGTTTTCCCCGGCGAAATCCATAGTTGGCCGCGGTGAAAATCGCGTATCAACACCTGATTTTTACTCCAGATGGAAATAACCCAATCCAACCTTCAAAGACCCGACCCAGAACGGTTTTAATACCCCATTTAGGGTAATTTTCGAGAGGAGGAGGAAGAAGGAGGCTGAGAAGAGGCAAGAACACATTCACCCATTTTCTCTCATCTACACACTCTCCAAACCCTACCATCACCCATTTCTTCCACTATCCATCCATCCACAATGCTTCATCCATCCATTTGGAGTATGATTCTTCCTTCTATGAGGAGCTCAGCATCTCCAACCTCTTGAAGATGGAGTAAGCCGGAGTTTGAAGTGCCGAAAGGGGAGTATTTGCTTTCAATCTGTATTTATGTTATAGATTACTTAGGATCCGAGTTGGACTATGTGATTTGTATGTAAATACTTGGTCTCGGTTGAGACAAACTTGGATTATTGTGTATTGAGTTATTTTGTGATTGACAAAGTTAAATGGAGTTCATTTGGCTTATTCAATGAAGTCTTGTTATTCTCTTCTATCATCCTAGTTGTGCTTGGTTTTAGAGTCAATATGCATGGAGTTGATTTTATCACTTTGCGATTTCCGTACACACACTAAGTGCCCTTCAAGGATTTCATGGGGTGGAGTTCATTCCATGTTATTCGTGACCTAACAAGTCGTGGTGGGGATATAGAAGGAGGTGTGGTGTGCATCTCCGGACCCATTCAAATTTTTAGGGTTTATGATTTCGAAAACATAGTGCGAAAAGTAATTACTCTACCTATTCCCTTGCTAACTGTGATGGCCCAATTCATTTTCAAGAGGAATCTTATCATAACACTTCCATTTTTATTCCATCTCTGCCTAATTTTTCCTCCCTAATCCAAAAATACCAAAAACAAGTTTAAATTTCTGCATTTAGATAGGTAGGTTAGTTTATTTCAAACTAAACCCCCATTTGCATTTTTGCATCGCAAACATAAGCATAAGCTAAGAACTTTTGGCGCGCGACTTGCTTCCGGTGAGAACGACCCTGGGTTGCAACTATACAACCCTTGGAGATTATAAATTTAATTCTTGGCAAATTTTCAAGGTTGACCAA
>JANTPZ010146851.1:2124-21120 GCA_025593235.1 Vachellia pachyceras
TATTTATCAAATGGTCCCAAAGTTTAAAATATTTAAAAAATGGTCCCATTGACAACACGAGGTGTTGTCAATACAGCACATGGTGTTGTCAGGAGTTGCCAAGTGACAACCCCATGTGCTGCATTGACAACACGGACCATTTTTTAAATATTTTAAACTTTGGGACCATTTGCTAAATATCTTCACTACATGGGATCAAATAGTAAATCTCCCATGATAATATACTTTTCATGCAGTTCATC
Organism: Vachellia pachyceras; assembly: GCA_025593235.1. Classification (NCBI taxonomy): domain Eukaryota; kingdom Viridiplantae; phylum Streptophyta; class Magnoliopsida; order Fabales; family Fabaceae; genus Vachellia; species Vachellia pachyceras. The sequence goes on from JANTPZ010146851.1 coordinate 2,367, forward strand.
CGGTATCACGAAATTAGATCTTTCCCCAAAAAAAAAACTTTTGTGCGTTCCTGTAATGTTCATATAAAAAAGATGACAGTAAAAATCAAAAGAACCTTGTATTGGTCAAATTGAAATGCTGATGAAAAGAACTCACCCCTGCTTCTCCTTCTGACTCCATAACGCCGACTTATATATCCGTTCAGAAGCCAATGAAGGATCAAACAGTATCTCAAGCTCAGCAAGAATCACACATCACTTAAAATGTACAATCCTCAGTAGCAGCTCGTTTTTCTCTGTTGAATCGAATCGAACACTCGGATCTGCATTAGACACCAGAGGGCAAGACCGTAAATCAGATTTGCAGCTTCCAACAAACATTATTCAAAGTCAACAGATTGAAATGCTTTAGATTTCTCAATTTTTAGCTCGAACTACAAATAACAGCATAAGGCGAGGAACTTACACTTCTCGCAGACCATTGCGATCGTTGATGGCTCTAATTCCCAATGATAGCCTTGCAGTGTCAACGATCGATTCGACGACTCCCTAACCACAAACCCCATCGCACCTTTGGCTCAATGATGTCATTTATGTGATGGGAGAGAGGGAGCATCTGAAACGGAAAAGCTTGAGCCTCGGCCAAAGTAAAGGATTTCAAAAGTTCTGGCGGGAGTTTTGAAATTTGAATTGTTTCCTTAAGGAGTGCTCAAACCAAACGCGGACAAGGAATGAGAGACTGTAAGAGGGAGAAAATGTCATTGCCATTAAAGGCGACATATGTGGCATCAGACGAGCCGACATCAATGAAGGAGAAGCCGGGAGCGAAGGAACAGAGCCCGAAAAGTTTTTTTTTTTGTTGAGCCGTGTAAGTGTTTGTGGACAGTGAAATGTGAGAGGAGCCGATGTGAACCGGTTACAAAAAGGTGACTTTGTGGAGCGGTATTGTAGTATATATTGATATATTGATTCGTACACTCTCCAATAAAGGCTGGTACACAAGTTTATTTTAATATTAAATAAGACTTTAGCTCACTTTCAAATTTTTAAGTTTCCCCTTTAAAATCTTCCAATTGAATAAAAGGATTTCTATTAAAGAGTAGTTTTTACGATACAAATTAAAATGGATATTTAGAGGAAACTAATACATTTTTAATAAAACTACAATGATAAGTTTGACCCATTTTTCTAGCGTAAATGATATCCATCCAGACGTATCTGTTACCGTGGAGCAGTCCGCAAATCTTCATTAGAACATCTATTCTTCAAAGACAACAAGCTTAGAATTCAAAACCTAAATTAAATAATATTAACTTGCAACCAATTACACCAGACACTTGTCCTCTGAGAATTTGAAATAAAAATTTCTTTATTTTTTTAGGAGATTTAGCCTCAGGTCAGATTCCAAATAAGTAAAATATTTAAGTAATGGTCCCATATAAAAAAAATATTTAATGATATTCCATTGACAACACAAGATGTTGTCAACACAACACATGGTGTTGCTAATACAATGACCTCATGTTGTCAATGAGACCTTTCATTAAATATTTTCTCCATGGGACCATTCTATAAATATTTTGCTGGGACCTGAGACTAAATCTCCCTTATTTTTTTGTCCCTTCTGCTATTCAGGATCTTGGACAACCAAAATCAGCTAAGATGGAGTTGTTGGCTAAAGCATGTGGATGAACATGCCTTTGCCTTTCTCCCACAAAATCACAGATGTTGACCAAAAGTTAGGCAAAAGTAAACCAAATCGCTCATCTCTTGAGATACGACGGCTATACTGTATACTTATAAACATGAAGTTTACATCATGAAAGAAGAATTTCAAACGCATATCTGCAAAAGATTATAAATATGAGAACCTATGCGCCTAGCTTTGTTGAAAGTTATAATTTCTATGCATAAACTTGAGACTCAAAAACGCTCTTCTATTGTTTTCGCATAATCCCAGATCAATCTGACTGGAGGAATTAGGGTACTCGCAAGGCATGTCAACATAAAGTAGCTCTTCCATAGTGGCATTTTCATGCTTTACTTTGAATAACCAGGGGAAGGGCATCATTAGTTGGTTGCTTCTGAAATTGTACAAATACTCCATGAAATCAGAAGAAAAGGAGAATAAAATAATGCACCGCAACTGTATTTCATTGAAGAATCATCTCTTGGTTTCTTAGTTGTAGCTAAAACAAAAGGGAGGCAAGCTTTAAAAGCATTTAACTGATGAAATGAGGAGGATTTGGTATACTGCAGCAACACCAAGATATGACCTGATAACTTGATATTCTATCAAGCTATTAACACAAAAAAATCTAATAATACAATATTTGGTACCTCAAGTTTGCTCTAATTTTACTTTTGATCCCTCAAGGGGCAAAATTGATCCAGATTTTTATTAAATTATAGGGACCAATGTTTTGAATAAAATGAAACTTAATGGACCAAAACCACTGATTTTAAATTAGAAGGACCAACACCAAAATGAAGGTAAACTAGAGGGACCAAATATTGTATTAACCCTTAAAAAAAATATCCATGCATTGCAACTCTGATCGGATCCAGCGTCCCTAATGGTGTATTCTATCTTTCATCCCCTCTATATTCTATCTTGCAATTCCCCGTGTCGATCAAACTCAGGAAAAGAATAGTGACAATTGCACTGATGTTTATCTGCACGTAAATGAAAGTAGCAACATACCTAAGTAGCAGTGTGAAAAAAGAGGAGGGGTAAAATGCAACAATGGATAATGTAGAGAGAGATGTATGTGCTTGGGGAAGATTTATAAAATGAACCCAAAAAAAAACTTAATATGTTATAATTCCAGAGAGAAATTTGAGTCATTTCTAAATCAACTCTAGAAAGCAGTCACTCAATAGTTGTTGACTTATATTCGAAAAGTAAACACACAAAAATAACACACAGAAAGTGAAAGTCGACACTTTGCACGTGTAAACAAATATAGACCATAGGTCCTTTTAAACACTGAAAACACAAGTAGACCTTTTTAAGCACGAAAATCAGAGGTAGGAATTCAAATATATTATAATTTGGGAGGCTTATAGATGTTGAAGTCATAGATATATGTGATAAGCATCAGAGCCTGAAAATAAAAGAAAATATTCAATGCACAGATACTGCATACAAATTAAAGAAATAACAAACCGACAATACAAGCATAAAATAATACTACAGATGTGGGGAAACCATGAATCAGAATAAAACAAGTTCCATAAGTAGAGGGCAACAATGAAACAATAAAAGTGATTAAGCATAGAAGATAATCTAAGTAAATGAAGATCATTAATGCATGATCCTGCAAGTTACCTAAAGCACTGAATAATGCCTATCTATCAGAATGATATGCATAAGTTCAGTCAATGAACATCACATGTGAGTTATTTACATGGGATAAACAATGAAATTATAAGTGATGAAAACGTTTTTTGAAAAAAAAAAGCCTTTTTTTGATTAAAAAAATCCCATATGAAGGATAGATATGAAACACCAAATAACACAAGTGTCACTGTAACTGTAAGGTTCAAACACTGGGACAACGCATTGATGGGGATACATTTTAGGAAATCAAGAAATATCAAATATACCTGAAAGCTTGGCGACCCTGGGCATTGAAAATCAAAGAGGCGATACTCAGGTCATGAAAAAACTAGGATATAGCTAAATAAGCACAAAATAACCATAGTGCTTGAGATATAGCAAGCAATGTTGGAGGATCTTCGTTGAAAGTACATAAAGAAGGAACATAACTATAAAAAAATGCTGGAATATAAAAGATTTTCAATTTATTATAAAATCATACAGGATATGCTTCTATTGTAAAACACGAAGAAAATGAAAGCTGATCACAATATCTAGAAAAAGAATATCAAACGGAAAAAAAATAATCAGTGATAATAGCTTTGTGACTGAAGTACAGTTCAGTTCAAAATACAACAATAGATCATAAATTCTAGGAAAGGAAAAACAACATATCATATCAAAGAAAAATTAAGGAAGCTATAATGTTTTCTAACAATATACCTGAAAAGACTTCTCTCCTTTGCCGTAGGTTGTTCATTTGTTTTCCTCCTGAGTATTTGAAGTTATAACTTCTTTCCTTTCTGCCATTAAGCATCTCAGACAACCAAAATCTGCTGGATGGGCTTGGCTAAAGCACATGGCTGATCATGCCTCTGCCTTTCGCTCACAAAATCATAGATGCTGGCCATAAATTAAACAAAAGTAAACCAAAATGCTCATCCCTTAAGATAAGATGGCTATACTGCCTACCTTTAAACAAGAAATTTACATCATCATCATCAACAGCAACAACCACCACTACTTTATCATATTAGGTGGGATCAGTTATGTGGATCACACAATACTATTTAGCTTGATTAAAAATCCAATATTTGGAGAAATTGTAAGCATGAAATTTACATCATGAAAGAAAAATGATGTTGAAGGCATCCATCCTTACATATAATTGTAATATGCAAAATGGTATAATGCTATTTTTCTCAGATATTCTCAATACCGTTAGGATACATAACATTTAGAGAATAACCATCAATATCAGTATATAGTATGAGAGCCTCACTGTTTACAAATCTTGAGCAATAATATTACTCCTCTCACCTCTGCACATCTAGTTTAAAAATATAGCTATAACCCCTTAAACCTCAGCTAATTTAAAACTGCAAAGAAAAGGGAAATTACAGATCCAATCCTCACAATTAATAAAATGCCCAATACAAATAACAGACGCGCAATATAATCAATACGGGAAACCATTGTCCAGCACAGTCATCCCCATTAACCAATTTCTGCATTTGAAATCATCTCCCATTGCTATACAACAACGAGATTTTATCCACTACATTGCCTTTTTTGAGCAATCATTCCAAGTAAAAGAAGACAAATTAGTCGGTAGAGTAAATACTTTGTGTGTATATCTGCTTTAGTGTATGTTAGTTTTGACTGAGTGATTCAAGACGAGAGGGCAAGTTCAGCCCAAGCCAGAGATGATGCCTTGAGCTCCGAAGTTATGGACGTGTCGATTCTGCTCTCCAGAATACTACACAACTCCTGCATCCCGGGACGCCTTGTGGGGTCAGAATTAATACAGAGGTTTATTACCTCACATATTACTTTCAGGTCTTCGTCTCTAAAATGTTTCAGTTCGGGATCCACCAAAGATGACATGTCTTCTGGATTTTCAAGATGGTCCTTCGCCTGCACAAAAAATGCACATCCAAACTTAACAATTCAATAACAGTCAACACTTTCATGGTTGTCCGAATTAGGGGAAAAGAAATAAAAAAAAAAGAAAACGAAAAATAGAATTGTAGACATCAAAGAAAAATTGATGGAGTTTCTTACCCAGTCCACCAAGTAACCCTTGTCCTTGCAGTACGGAGATCTTCCGCTGACTATCTCAAGTAGAAGTACCCCAAAAGCATATATGTTTCCTTGTATATCAAGATGGCGTGCTTCAATGGAATTTCGAAGGACACAAACGGCACCTTGACTGCCAACGGAACCAGAATTCCTTTCTGATCTTTCCAGGATTGTCTTCCAGCTTTCAAAATCAACGAGCTGAAATTTAAGAATTTTTACAATCAGAATCTTTAACAAGTTTCGGGGTTTCATTTAAGGTTCGGCGTTCTTGGATGAGGATCCCCCCCCAAAAAAACAAAAAAAAAAAAATTAACGCTCCACACGATAATATTAGTTTCTAACCAGCGAAGTCCTACAGCTTTATTTATTCATGCAGTATTAGCTGCTTAATATTTTAAAAACCAAAAACGAGTTAACAAAGTTAGGATGTCTTCCTGTACAGTTTGACAAAATCAAGGGACTTGACGCTGATTAAGAACATAATAACAAAGACTCTGTAGTAGGACCAGTAAGAATTGGAAAACATTTATTCCGACATTTTGGGAAGTGAGGAAAAATTCGGCATAGTAAACCAAAACGCTCATCTCTTAATATTTTTTAATTTAACATATAATTTTATTTTTTAAGAATTACTTAATTTAGTTTCAAATTATTGTTGAATTATACTTCTAACTCTAAAGAAAAATAGTACACAATTCTTCAAGGTTTGAGAATAATATTTAATTTTCTCAACTAAAATTATTTTTTGCAAACACTTTGTTCATAAATTTTTATTTTAAAAAATAAAAATTGAATATATTTTATCAACAACTACAACTTTCTTTATTATAAAAAAAGCCTTATTTAATATAATCCAAATTAATCCAGACCAATCCGCATCAACATAAATAGAAACCGAACAAGTCTAGATTTTCCTCCAAACCGATTGGTTTAGTTTGGTTTAACTTTGGCAAAAATCAATCCAAATCAAACTAACCCCAACTTTGACCACCTTTAAAACATACATAGGGAGACATCAAATGACTACTTCCCATTCCTGACTTCAAAAACTCGAATTAAGCTGCACGCAATACCTTTGGGGCAAAATCTTCTGTTAGGTATACAGCACCAGAATTTAGGTCCGATATAGTGAATGAAGGCTCAACATCTGTGTGCAGATATTTGAGACCGCGACCAATGCCTATAACAATATTCATACGCCTTGTCCATGACAACTGGAAGCCTTCTCCATCTGCACTCACAAGCCACAACTGCAAATGTTGAGCAAAATGAAGCGCCTAAAAGATAGATGAGTTAAGAAATTTGACTTACAACGTAGGTGCTCAGAAAGTGTCCCATTTGAAGCATATTCAAAAACCAGCATCCTTGTAAATGGAGTGCTCTCTTTACAATATCCTAGTAGTTTTCCTATATTCTCATGATTTAGCCTCGCCAAGTCTGCCACCTGAATGACATTAAATTAACTATAAAAAGACTAGTTTAAGTGCAGTTATTTTTGTCTAAGTTCTAGCATGCCATGGGCTTTCATTTACCTCTCTCTGAAAATAGAGCTCGAGGTAACCTGTCCAATTCTCCTCCTTAATGCAGAGGGAAATCACGGCAACCTCAGGCCCACCTTTAATGGTGCCCTTGTAGACCACACTGTCAGGCGAGGACCCAATGATGTTGCTGAAATCTTCGCAAGCCACTTCAAGCTCTTGTCTGCTATACTTCCTTACATCTTTCAACATCTCAGAGTCTGCACATTAATAAGAAGTAAACAATAATAATGTATCAAATCAAAACTTTTTGGAAGAAGAAAGTGACGAGGGAGTAGAAAGCAAGGGAACTAAACCTATAAATACTCTCAAATTCTCCTTCTCGCTTGCTGATTTCTTCCAAGGACTAATGATGGAAAATTTGTGGTTAAACCTCTGAAAAACAGTCAGAAGAGCAACTAGAAAGAGAGAACCAATCATGGTTCCTGTCACTATTTCTAGAGCTAAAAGCCAGGTAGGTTTTGATGCTCCTTGATGCTTGGACAAATAATCAGCTGATCGGTGCTTTGGGTTGATCACTGGATGGCCCCTAGCAGGTGAAGCACCAGCTATAAAATAAAAGGCAAACTATTAGCCATAATGAACAGCTATAAATGCACCAACAATTTAAAAATGGTTATTAGGTTCAGAATATTGACATTAAATTTCTAATTACTGATTACAACAGAAATTCATCCTCAACATCAGATTGTGTTTCAAAAGAGCAACGCAGAGAAAATCCACTTCACTTAGAAGTCAAGGCGGAGCACGTTTCTCTCCTCAATCCAAATCCATTCCTTATATATTAAAAACTTGGAAAGCCACGTCATACATACCACATTGAACAGAAGGGCGTTGCTTTAAATCCTTGATCTGGAGACAGTTCCCTTGAAAGCTAGACCTGTGTAAAAGTATATGTTCTTCTGAAGATAGTGATTGAGCAATTTACTTATATGACTCAGGTATTAGAAAAAGCACCTTGGAAGATATTCCAAGCATTTTGGGATGCTACCAACAAAGAAGTTATAGGAAAAATCTGCGGCTTTTAACTGAGATGAACGACAGAAACCAGTTACATTTGCATTTGATGCATACCTGAAAAAATAGTGGCAATTACAAGAGACAGGTTAAGAAAAATTTTAATATCAAGCTGTGTAAGTTGGCATCTAATCCTTAATAGTGAGTTTGCTATAATTTATGGCCAGAAAAATTTTAAAATAAACCATAAGTCAAACTTGACTAACGTCTAATTTTAATTTATGGCTTGCTGACTATAACTTTTGTACCTGTTGAATGGGCTCCTAAACACTAACAATATAACGTTTTCCATTATTATTAACAAAACAACCAATTCCATAACTAATGCAAAAACCTAAATTTCTTGACCCACAAGCATAAAAGATGAAGGATTAAGCCACCTAAAACATGATATAAGCTAAAAGAGAAGGGGAAAAAATTTCTGTTTGTATTCTACCAGTTGCTTGTTGACCTAAATCAAATCAAAGTACCAGCCTATCTGACCATAGCAATCTACAACAGAAATAAAAGACATCCATAATCTATAGCGCACACCGATAAAGAAAAGTTTACTCACATTCCACGCATATTTGTAGTAAAATCGGAACTGCTATCAGCAGGGACAGGCCCTTGAAGCTTATTCCTATCCAGCCTCAGTTCTTGAAGGTATTTCAAATTTCCAAGATCTGGAGGTAGTCTACCAGTCAACCCGTTGGACTGCAGGTTTCTACAATAAAACAGAAGTCGCAAGATATGAGAGTGATAACATTCTAGAGCGTAAAAAAATTCCTGTATCCCAGAAGAGCAAATAAATTTCCTTTTTACATTTTCACTAATTGGGTTGAATTTCCTATCTCTGGAGGAATTGGTCCCGATAACCGATTCATCCCCAAATCCAAGACTTTAAGAGATTTCAACATGCCCAGCTCTTTAGGTATTGTTCCAATCAGTTTATTGCCGTGCAAAATCCTGCATATATAGCATTATATTCCAGAATTATTGAACCAAAACGAGGCACGCTTTCTGTTCATGTTTATCAGAGAAACAAAGAACACACAGTTCTTCCAAGTACGCGATTCGTCCCAATTCTGGCGCTAGAAATCCCTTTAATGTTGATCTCGAAATGTTTCTGCAAACAAATATTTCAAATCAAACAATGTAGTATTAGAAATGAGGTAACAGGTAACTAAGAAATAAATGTCAATAAACATGGAGTAGATATCTTACAGCTTAACAACATGATCTCGGTCCGGATTACAGAAAACGCCATTCCAGTCACAAGGATGTGAATCCATCGTATTCCAGTTGGACAGAAATTGAAATGGATCTTCATAAATAGCTTCTTTGAAAGCGTTAAGCGCCAAAACTGTGCAGATACAATTTCCAATCAGCTAAGTTATCCCGACAACCCACCAAAATGGGAGAAAAACATCTATCTCGTTTCCTCAGCCAAAAAAAAAATAGCAGTGCAAATACTTGAAAACAAAAAAAAAACCAGAGAATTTGAGAGGGAAAGCAGAACTGCGATCTTGAAAATGCCAGTGAAAAGCAATACTGTGATCTCGAAGCTTCCATGTTCATAAAGGAAAGAGAAACATTCTAATATTTGCAACTCAATCACACCGTACATTATAGATATTATTGAACAAAAAAATCAACTACTTTGGTCTTCACTTAAACTTCTCATTGCAGCCAAAAAGAGGTCAACAGAACAGAAGAGGCGAGATCTGAGATAGGAAGTTATCGCGGAGCAGAAACGCACCTTCTTTGGAGGCCACAGCATTATCACAAGCCACAAAAGAGACCGCGGAAATCAGGCCGATAAACAAGAATGAACTCCATAACCTCATCTTTTCTTCCCCAGAAGTTATTTACACTCTCTTGCCAGTCACTTCCGAACAAGCAACAAATCCGAAGTGCTCTGAAAACCCGATTCTTCCCAAAATCAGGACAAAGAACAGGAAATTGCTTATTCAGTACGATTCAGAGCTTCTAATACTGCAGATTTCTACTGGAATGGTGCAGATTTTACGAAGAAAGAAAAAATGAAACGTAGTAGTGGAGAATGATCATTTTGTTGAAAACGGAGAAAGTGAAACAATTAGAACAAGAGTTGAAATCCAAGAATTGGTAACTACCTGCACAATAGAAATGACAAACGAGTAGGTGGAAGAGAGAGACTAACAAATAACAATAGCAGAGAGAGAGAGAGAACCAAATAATGAGGGCGACACTGAGGAGAGAAGATCCAGAAGTGGAAGAAACTTGACTTCGAAGAGAGGTTAGCGAAATAGAACAGAAAATTTCGAACGCAAATGCCAAAGCAGAATGTGGATTTCCAGAAAGAAAAAAAAATAGATGATTCTATACAATGATTAGAGACACAGATTGGCGCTGATGAGGCTGAAATGAAAGGAAAAAAAAAATTATGTTATAAAATATAATATATAGTGTGGATGTTTTTATAATTATGTATTTTTATTTATAAATATATTCTAATCAAGATAGATTTAGATCCAATTTATTCGAAAGTCGGTTATGATTATTATGAGATATTAGTTATTAGGATATTTAATTTTGTGGCTCACACATTGTCTATAAATACCCCTCTCAAGTTATGAAGAATATAATCTGATACCATTTTCTTCTTTTCTCTCAATCTCTTCTACTCCCAAATTCCCTCATTTTATAACAGTTTCCATTTTTTCCTTTTTTTTTTGTGTGTTTTTTACCTTTTAATTTTTTATGACAAAAGCCTATATTGAATCCGTTTAGCAACGCGACAGAGAAGCACTTTTATGTAAATTGAGATAAATATGTGGAAGATATTATCTCGTTTTACATAAAAACACTGTTAAACATATGTTTGGTTTTTAGAAACGTTATTTCAAACAAGTCCATTAAATTTATGTCAAATTTCAATTTAGTTCCTTATTTAAAAAATCTACTTGTAATCCTTTTGTCTTAACACAGTTAATTTTATTTAACAAAAAATTTAATTTAATATATTTAAACGATGATTTTGCTATTAAATAGTAACAAATATGATTAAATTAAAATATTAAAATCATTATATTAAATGATTAAAATTTAAACATATTTTATTATTATTTATCATTAATTAAATTTAATGAGTTAACCTTCTTCATTAAAATAAACTAATGGCGTTAAGATAAAAGAATTAAATGTATACTTTTAAAACTTAAAAGACTAAATTGAAACTTAATATAAACTTAAAGAACCAAATATATACTTTAATCATTTTTGGTAGAATTGATGAACATGGCGGTTTTAGATTCAAGGTGTATTAAATGAATGTTGATTTTATTTTACTTTTAAAATTTTTAATTTTTGGACACATTAAGATCGTTTCGGAAAGCGATGGATTAGTGTTATTATGATTCACGATGTAAATATGTGAAAAGATTATTTCGATTTACGGAAAAACACAGTTCAATGTATGTTTGGGAAGTTCAAGTGTCCTTTTTTTTTTTTGCATGTTATTTACTATGCATTATATCATTAATATTTTAGGGTTAACATGCGAAAATGGCCATAACCATATACGTTTCTCAAATATGTGATTGATTTCAAATATTTTCCTTAGATGCAAAAATGTGTACAAATTTTTTAAAATGGGTAAAAAATGCCGCCACCGTTCACTATGACAAATAGTGTTTATTTTATGTTTAGTGGGCCTCACATGGCAAGTGAGGAATGAATCAATCTACGGCTCTGTGCAAATTGATGATGAAAAGTCTAAATTTTTTAATTATATATTAAGAAAGAAAAACATTAAAACAATACATTCATGAGTGAAATTTATTTTTCACTCTCACTTTTATTTTTTATTTTAAAAATTTACTATATCTTGTAAATAAGTAAATAATACTATTATTTACAAGTTATTAATAATATAATTTATTTTTTCAAGGTTAATACCATTTTAATACGTATAGTTTGATTAAATTTTTATTTTTAAATTATTGGTTTTATTAACTATAATTTTATAAATATTTGGTTTTAGTTTAACTACAAATTCGTATACTTTTATTTATAGTTTTGTCCCCTACCTAAATTCAAAGTAAGTCTTTTTAAAAGTCATGGATATTGAAATTAATGATTTGAAATTAATGAAAAAATTAAAATATAATGAAATTATAAAGATAAAAAAATTATATTAACCCTTTTAATATATACTAAAAATCCATTAACTCAAAATGAGTACAAGAGTAAAAATCATTATATCTAACTTCCTTTTATTTCATATAATACGCATGACTTAAATTAAGTTTATAAAACAAAATCATATTATTTATAATAGTTGTTGGATTTGCGATTATTTTAATATTATTGAAAATATATAACTGCACAACTTTCAACTGCAAATTGAGAAGTTTAATATTAATTTAGGTACCCAAAAAAAGGGTTTATTGATTCAAATTCAAAGTAACTCTTATATTTTGTGAATTGTGAAAAAGTTATTTCTGGCATTTTCAAATATCCAAATTCCAAGGTATGTGTTTTTCAATGCAATATAGATTCACCTAGGATGTTAAGAAAAATGTTTATCCTTTTGAAAAAAATATTGTTTTTTTTCAAAAATTTGTAATCATTTAAATTAAATTTATAGTAATCATTGTGCCTGTTTGGGAATCACGTTTAAGCTTATAGAATGCATTATAAATCCAAAAGTTCGTTAGCTTACAGACTCTAATGTTTGTGAACCCATTCTTTTAAAATACATTCTGCATAAAAACCCATTTAGTAGAATAAATACACTCTGAGTCTAACGTTTATCCAAACATAAATGCATTCCATCAAAATGTATTATCTCAACTGTTTTCCAAATGGGTAGATTGTATGAAAACTTAAATCAAGATCCTAGCAGTGTATATAGAGAGAATCTCATGGCCAGTACTAGAACCCCTTCAAGAAGTTTAGGTATGAGAGGATTAGTCACTATTATCAACCGGCTGATACGTTGGGCTTAGAAAAACTTAAACCAATTAATATTGTTATGCTATTTTTTAATGTACCATGAAAATGAGTTTGAGTGTTATTACTATTATTCCATAATTTAATTAATTAAGAATGTACTACCAGGGTGGTAAATAAAATATATACTATCAACAATATAATGTCCGTTTGAAAATACGGTAGATAAGTACTTTTATGCAAGCCGAGGTAAATATATGAAGGAGATTATCTCGTTTTACGGAAAAATCATGTTGAACGTATATTTAACTTTTAGAAACGTTGTTCCAAACAAATAATCATTATAATTTTTACTCACCCTTGTAGCCGTTTTTTTTTTTGTCAAAATAATTGTAACAAGTTCAAAAATCCAAATATTAATTTAGACGTTATATGTAATCAAAGATAGAGGAAGTGGGAGCCAAAGAAAAATTATAGAAATGTAAGGAACATGGTAAAAAGAAATTAATTGCATCATCTTTAAAATGATACTATTTTAATTTTGAATTATTAAATAAAATATAATTTATTATTAATTGAATTTTAAACATACTTATAGAAAGGCTTGTACATTCCAACAGAGTTATTACAAACCTTTCATGATTGTATTCCTACTAATTGGACAAAATATTATCAGCTAATTAATTTGATACACTATAATGAATATATTTATAAATAATTTGCATTAATATATTTTATTCAATAAAACACTAGGACTATAGTTTATTTTAATTTAATTTTATATAATATAATTATTATATATATCCATGCACAAAGGATGAGCTTATTTAATTGAGCAGGTTTAGATAAAATCATTTTAACTTGCAAATGAATTATTAGCTTAGTTGTATGTTGCTTAACATGATGAACAATGATATACGATTTTAAACTCCAAGGGACACTCCTTTGGTTTTAGACATAAATAAATGAACTGGAATGCATATTGCTATACATATATATATATAGAGGGGGGGAGAAATTTTTAGGTCAAATTTTTTAGAAATATTTACATGCTCTCAGAATGTCACGTTATCTATGTTCTCTCCAATAAAAATGTTTCAAATTTCTTTTATTGTGAGTCCACAAAATCTTATTATAATATATTATAATAAAGAGAGATAATCAAGAGAAATTTTATAAGATATAAAATTCAGAAGAGGTAACAATTATAACATTTTTATTGAATAAAAACATTTTTATCATCTTCACCCCTTTAGTTTTATTTAGCGAAAAATGTTGGCTCATAAAATATAAAATATGATTATGCAATTAGATGCTAATAAAATATGATCAAATTTTAAGTATTCAATATAATCATTTTTATATTTCAAAATTTATCCACATTTTATTATTATTTAATTGCAGAATCATTGTTTACATTTGATGAATCATCATTTTCCTTTAAATGAAATTAACTATATTTTGACAAAAATAACTAAAAATGTACTTTTCAAACTCAATGGACCAAACTAAAATTGGATGCCAGTTTAAAGAGCCAAAAGTATACTTCTTTAAATATTATTATTTAACTAACATGAAAAAATTGGATGTGTGATTAGAGAATATGACATAATGTTTATCAGAAACTTGATAAATGTATTTTATATATATACACACAGAATCTCAAACAAAATATTGTGTATTTGAATAATTATTTGTAAAATATTTAATCCTGTAAGATTATGCTTTAAGTTAAACATGCTATGATGCCAAAATACGAGGTATTATGAGAGTATTAAATATAATTAAAATCCCAATTTGCGAATTTAATTTTAATATTTTAGGTCAAACAGATAACATCGTATTATATTTGCGTTCATGAATACGAAGGCTGACTCTAAATTACGTTATCCTTATTTTATTTTATTTTTTAAAACGTCTAACTCTTGCTTCGGTTATGGGACAAAACTGTAATTAAACATAACATTGTATTAATCATGTCCAAGGTATTAAAAACTAGACTGTTCAGTAAATTGGGGGTTAATGTTGGATGATATAAATTAAATCAGGGTCAAGTCATAATTACATTGGTCATTCAAAATTTATAATTTAATTAAAATCAGTAAAAGTATTTATATATCTAGTTTGAAAGAGTAATAGTTAAATAAAAATGAATTAATTAAAAAATAAATAGTATTTTGATACATATAGATTACAAATAATTCAATAAAAAGAGTTAAAATATAAAGCAAATTTGAATACTTTTTTTTTTCTTTAGAGAGTCAAAATGAAGAAAGGAATATAGGAAATCCAACAAAATAACTAGACTGTTTTATTTCACATAGTGAAAATGCAAAACTAACTACGAGTTTTTACTTAAAAGCGCATTGATCATTACATGTTTTTTATGGTGTAAAAATACTCATGAACGTTTGAAATGAAAGTAAAAATATAATAATAATGAAATATAATCTAATATTATTACTTTTTGTGATTAAACTCACACTATTTTTATATGTACATATATAGTATTTTATGTTATATTTAATAATCATGACATTTTTGCCACTATTTTGAAAGTTCACGAGCATTTTTCATCTCCCAAAAGAATAGGGTCTTGTAAACACTTTTGGTAAAAGTATGCGTATTTTTACACCTTAACCATATTTTAAAAGTATTTATTTATCAATTGTTACAGCATTCTGAGAAAAATTAAAATTGGCTTAAATATAGTCTAATATCATTATTTTTTTTGTGATGAGACTCGTATTGTTTCTATATATACATATATAGTGTGTTATGTTATATTTAATTATCGTGACATTTTTGTAAATATTTTGAAAATTTATGATTATTTTTACATCTCCCAAAACAGTATGGCCAAGCTGAATTACATTGTTTCCTCTCTTAATGAGTCTGAATTAAAAAAAATGAAAAAATGGCGATAAAGTATATTTGTGTTTTATTGGATCGTGCGAAGTTTATACAATAAAAATTATATTTATTTGTGGTTGAATACTTTTTTATTTAAATAGTATTCTTTTTGAGATCATGGATGAATATTTTTTTATTTTTTGGTTAAATTATATTATTTGATCTTTAATATAAGAGCATGTTAATTTTTTTAGAAAATTAAAAAATATAAATAAAATATTTAAAAGTACATATTTTTTATCATAATATTATATATTAATTTATAAATCGAGCAAAATTATTTTATCCTATTTAAAAATCAAGTAATAAAACTCATCTCACTTTTAAAGTAATAAAATACCTACTCAAAAGTAATTTATTTATCATATTTAATTTATCAAAAAAATTAATTAACTTTTATATTAAAAACTTTTAGAAAGTACTATTTTAATCAAGATTTTTGTAGATTCATTTTAACCACTAGACCACCCATCCTTAACTTGAGTTATGTTTGCCACAACATTAGAAAAGCGATATCATATAAGCTGAGATAAAAACTCGTCTTACATATATACTTTGTAGATTGTAAATCATGTTAGATAAACAACAATTAAGTAATAACCCCTCCCTTGCCATAATATATTCTATGTAAAAGTACTTTTAATTTGATAAGGTGATTGTTTGGAAACACTTAACTCTTACCCAAAAATACAATCAACAATGTTTTTTTCGTAAAACGAGACAATTTCCTTCACATATTTACCTCGGCTTGTATAAAAGTACTTCTCTACCGCTTCCCCAAACGGATTTTAAGGATATACATTGTTTTAATGATTATTTAAAAAAGGGATAAATATAATCCTTTAAATGAAAGAAACTGCATAGGGTTTTAGAGGGAAAACTTCAAAGGGTTCCCACTTAAACAAAACACTAGACAGACACTATATGACTAAAGTTGTCTTAATCATTTGATTAAGTAGAGGAAGGTCAACTTTATGAGATTAATTAAAAATTAATTAATTTAATTAATTAATGAAATAAATTAAGGAAAGAAAAAAATGTGCTTTTCATAAAAGGTAGGCATTGCTTCCAAAATTCCACAACTCACAGTTGTTATCCATCAAGCATCCTGTTCTTGATCTGATGTCCAACAACCCCCACCTTTCCCAATTTTTTAAAGATAACAAATATTTTTAATAAAATATCTAAATTTTTAATTAAAAAAGAAGAAGATTTTCAATATAAAACTGGGAGAAAGAAAAGAGATCCCAATTATGTGTGATTCAATTGTATAGCAAAATTACTGAAATACCTTTAATTTAAAATATGAAAAATAAAAAGAAAATGGCAACAACAGTTTAATAAATAATAAATTTAATATATTAAATGACAACAATAATTTAAATAGTAACACCTAATTTAATACGTAAAAAATTTAAATTATTAAATGATTATGACAATTAAGGCAACAACAAACCCTAATTTTTTATTTTATCATCCGGTATCTGGTGCTTTTTCTAAACTCTATTACTAAGTGTCCGAGCAACCGATTACTCCAGATTCAGGGTTCGGTCGACAACAAACCCTAATTTTACTGAAAGGAAATGGTAAAATAATTTGAACTCCTTAAATGAAAAGTAATAATAAAGAATGAGTAAATAATTTGAACTCCTTATAAAGTAATATCAAAGAAGGAGGAAATAATATGAACTTTTTTGTAAAGTAATATTAGAGAATGAAGAAATAATTAATCTGAACTCTCAATTAATATGCACACAAAAATGGTATATATACATACACTCTAGGAGCATACACATTTATATCTATTTAACACTATTAATTGATTAATATCTAATTGATTGACTAATCTTGATCAATCTTTGATTTGTTTTCTTATTATATATAAAATCCCTAATAATATGATTCTAGCAAGCCTTGATCATATTTCTAGTTATGGGATATTTTAATAAGCTTCATGTTAAGGACAAGCTTTTCCTCCGTGTTGTGTACAATGTACACAATACTAAATAGGTAAAGTTAGGTTTCAACATTAAATTCATTGTCTTCAATTCAAAGGAATTTCCAACAAAATATGTGACTTTTTTTTGTGATGAACGATGTTAATATAAAAAAAGGAAATTTATTGGGAGGTCCCAAATAAGGGACTTATTTAATGAATGATCCCAAAAAAACAAAATATTTATTCTGAGATTCTATTGACAACATGAGGTATTGTCAATCCAGCGCATGATGTTGTCATTAAAAAGACTTCATGTTGTCAATGGGACCTCAGAATAAATATTTTGTTTTTTGGGACCATTCATTAAATAAATCCCTTATTTGGGACCTCAGAATAAATTTCCCTATAAAAAATCCCTCCGGTCCATAATATAATATACCTCTAAAAGAGTGCCCAACTCGATGATATAAATCACTTAGAGATTAATAAATTACTATTTGTCAAATTTGGCCATGCCAATAATGTTTACATGTGACTCTTTGTATTTCTCTTTCCTTCAAAACCTCATTTCAATATGCGTAAAGTTGAAAAAATGTTAAATTTAAGACAGATTTAATGAGTTAACTACCATTTATTATTTATTATAAATTAGTTAAAGTGATTTATGTTGTGAACCGGATGGAGTGATAATTTAATGATAGTTATGTTTTACACTTCTTTGTTAAAAAAAGATTAGTTTAAAATATCACAAGATACAAATAATTATAAATATGAAAGTTTCAATTGAAAATTCTCAATAGTGATTGAAATTAGAAATATAGTTGTCTAGATATTTACCCATTTTTTCCCACAAAAGGTTTTAAACCTAGTTTGCATTAATGATACTAAAATTATACTACCCTTTTTGGTTTAAGTGAATTTAAACATACAGATTCATCTTAAGATCTCATCCAAATGTGGCGGCAGACCTTATGGTAGCTTGCCATTAATTGAAAATTATGAACCCTAATTTAAACACAAACCTTGACTTCGAGTCATTATCCAAAA
>JANTPZ010146853.1:0-12560 GCA_025593235.1 Vachellia pachyceras
TGTCATCGCATTCTACGATGGACACCAAAGTTAAGGCAGGTGGGTTTCTGGTGGTGATTTAGATGGACACCAAAGTAAAGTTGAAGATGGAGTGGCTAAAGAGCAAGAGGGTTGGAAGCAGAGTGACGTGTAACGGAATCAACAGGAAGGTGCCTGCCAGGAAGACGCCATCGGAGGCTTCGGTGATGGACTCCAAGTGTAAGGTGGGCTTGCGAATCAAGATTTGGAAGTTTTTGTTTTAACCACGTGCATTTTTGTCAAATCTACACCATTTTATAATTTTATTTGTATTTTTGCACCTTCTAAACTTTATGGTGTTAGACGCTCCTCGAATATAACCTAATTGTTAAAATTGCACATTTACCGTACATTTATTTTTCAAACACGTACTCTGAGTGTATGTTGACTGCCTCGTTGTCTTGCCAACGTGGACGCTGTTAATGTTACGTTTTTACAAAACCGTTAGTGTTGTCAAATCTGCACTATTTTATAACTTTACGTATATTTTTACATCTTCCAAATTTTATGGTGCCAGACGCTTTTTAGCCATAACTTAATTGTTAAAATTGCACCTTTACCCAATACTAAAGTATATTTTTTTGGAAGTGCCACATTAGTCATGTCTTTAATAATAAAAAAAAACACCTCAGATCCATAACTATCGCCGGTAGATTTTTGGCACCATTTATTTATAATGAAGAGATGTCCTGATAACATTTGGTTTTGAATTGATTGTTATTCCACGTGCATATATAGTTTTTAACTCGACCTTGTATAAAAAACAACGATATTTCCAATCAAATTGCACATTGATGTGATCATGACATTATGATAGCCATAGAGTATTAAATATATTTTTTCAACGCCTTGTGGATCGTGATTTAAATAAATTTAAAATTTTGGGATTTGCGTACCCTTCGAAATGTATCACATTTGATTATGAAATGCAAGTAATAAACCCATTGGATTATATGGATCTTGCGTTTCGAATGTAAATTATATTATTCCTACCATGCCAAAAGCAAAAATGCTTCTGGTCAAAGATCAACAGCAAGCGAGGATGAATTATAATCCAGATAAGTTGTGCCTTTCTTATTGTCACTGGGCATCAAAAACCAGGCCCATCTCTTCTTTAATTACCTAAAGTACTAATATTCTCTTATTCCTAAACTCTATAGGGTTAAAGGGTAAATTCATTCTGGAAGTATTTACAAAGTTGCATTGAGTGTTTGAAAGTTTTTTAGGGGTAATTTTGATCTGAAAGTGAAGAAAATGGTCCAATATCACCATAACCCTAACGGATACAAACAGTTAATTAATAGTCAATTAAAATTTTATTCAATTAAACAGAATTATTTAATAGCTAAATTTAACAATTTTAACGGACGTGGCAACATTTGTACTATTTTGTACATTTACATGGAAAAATTACCCCTTAAAACTTCTGGAAACCCAGTACAATTTCATGGATATATACTTCCGGACAAATTTACCAAATTTAACATAGCTTTAAATCATGAGAAGACCACATATTCGGCAGTGTGTGCATCATCACAGTGGACAAAATAAAGAACACCCACTGTTTTTTTTAATTTAAAAGGGGCGGACATTAATGATCTGAGATTATAACAGTGGGATCGAACCCGTGACCTCTCACCTAGGAGATACCATACCACTAGGTAACAAAGTTTTGGGTACACATTTTTTCGATAGCAAGGGAAAGCAGAAACAATAGAGGAAACCCGCAATTTAAATTCTTGTTCAGTGGTCATTATTTTAACTCAATATGAAAATATATTTTTTTTATACAAATATGATAATATATTTAAAAGAGAATGTGTTAAAGCTGTTGATTAAAAAAAAATTAGTGCGATGTTTTTCTTCGTTGTCATCCGCTAGCCGTTACCTAATGAATTGCTAAACTACAATCTTTCATCGAAGACAACACACGTGGGAGGTGGTGATTATAATTACTGCACATCATAATTACAAAATTTTATGAAATAGACAACTTATAAGGCAATGAAAATTAAATACAGAGTGTGTATATCCTACTACTTAGATTTTGAATGAGATGCCTTCAATAAATACTTAAATATTATGTACTCCCCTTTTTAATGGGTTTCTTGCCAATAATTAGTTTTTTTTTAAGAAAATAAGGTTTATATTTAACCATAAATATTGAAGAAAAATGTTACGAATATAAAATATAAACATTTGCATGGAAGGCAATTTTCCCAATTCTTCCATTACAAAAATTTTTGTAATGTACAAAACTCCCACACTGCTTGCCCGTGAGATTAAAAAAGCAAGTTAAAAATGTGGGGTATTTAAAAATAGGTACAGAATAGCCGCCTCGTGAAGGTGATAATAATGAAAAGGAGTGTTGTGCGTAGTTTGATTATGGGAGGCCTCTATAAATAGTCACAAGAAGTAGTGGTTGATCAAAGCCATAGAATCTGTGTTCTGTACTTGTATACTTTGATTTTGTTCTTCTCTGCCCTCTCGTAGCCTCTCAAGCTTGATGGAAGTCACCAAGGCCGACGTACCTTCAAGCACCGGAAACATAGTGACGGTGCTTAGCATTGATGGGGGTGGCATCAGGGGAATTATTCCCGGAATTATTCTCTCTTTCCTTGAATCAGAGCTTCAGGCATGTCCATATTAGATTATTCACTCCGCGCGCTCGTGCACACACACACATATGGAACCCATAACATGGCTTTCGATTTGTATACATGCACAAATAAACACTAATTAACAAGAGTAGCTTTGGAGATATATATATGTATGTATGTATATAATATTGTGTTGATGCAGAAGCTGGATGGTGAGGATGCAAGGCTGGTGGATTATTTTGATGTAATAGCAGGAACCAGTACCGGTGGCTTAGTGACTGCAATGTTGACTGCCCCCAACGAAAAGAATCGACCCTTATATGCCGCCAAAGAAATCAAGGACTTCTACCTTGAACATGGCCCTAAAATCTTCCCCCAGCACACGTACGTTACTATTAATCATATACTTTTAAGCGGTATACGTGCTATACTGATACGTACCCAACGATCGATGTACTAAAATTCTTGCTACTTCGTAATGTCAACAATTAATAATGCTACCGTTGAATTTGCAGTCACCTTCTTTCCGTCTCGGTGAAGCTCGGCAAAACCCTGTCAGGACCCAAGTATGATGGCAAGTATTTGCATGGCCTCCTCAGGGACAAACTCAAAAACACAAAATTGCACCAAACCCTAACAAATGTTGTCATCCCAACATTTGACATCAAGCACGTTCAACCCACCATTTTTTCTAGCTTCAAGGTTCGACCTTTTAACTCTCTTATATTTCCATATATATATATATTCAATTCTTCTTCTAAGATTAATTGTCTTGTATTTGTGGAATTAATAGCTGAAGAGAAGTCCGGAATTAGATGCGTTGCTGTCAGACATTTGCATCGGGACATCCGCAGCACCCACGTATCTTCCGGCTCACTATTTTGAGACCAAGGACGATAAAAACGAAGTGCTGAGGGAGTTTAACCTTATTGACGGGGGTGTTGCTGCAAATAACCCGGTACGTATGTACGTAGGTTCTGATTCCACACCCAAATATAATCAACATACGTCATTGATGGATAATAACAATATATATATATATATAGGTGGTTGAACTTGCTAATTTATCACTTGGTTTAATGATTGCTTTCAGACACTGGTGGCGATGGCAGAAGTGACGAACAGAATAAGCGCAGAGGAGAGGAAAGAGTTTGGGGTGTCGGCGATGCAATATGACAGGTTTCTGGTAATATCGTTGGGAACAGGGAATCACAAACATGAATATCTATACTCTGCTAAAGAGGCAGCCGAATGGGGCATCCTGAGTTGGTTATCCACCAACGGCTCCAACCCCTTGATAGATTGTTTTGGCCAAGCCAGTGCTGACATGGTTGACTTCCACCTCGCCTCTCTATTCCAAGCCCTCTACTCCGAACAAAACTATCTACGCATCCAGGTTCTTAATTCTATATATTTATTAAATAGTAACTACTAAAAAATAATATTATTGATTAATAACAAGTTGCTTAACGATCAACTCTTTTTGTTTCGATCAAAAATTGCAGGATGATACTTTAATTGGCGACTTGTCTTCAGTGGATGTGACCACCGAGGAGAATTTGGAGGGGCTCGTCAAAGTTGGTCAAGATTTGTTGCACAAACTGGTTTCTAGGGTTAACATGCGATCAGGAGTTTTCGAAGTTGCTGACCATGAGACTAATGCCGAGGCCCTCCAAAGGTAATTAAATAGTATTAACGTATCAACATATCCAGAAAAAATAAATTATAAAGTTGTCTCTCCATTTCACGTTTAAAGGTTTTTGTTCTAGAAAACCAATAGTAGTACATGTTCCATTATTAATGTAAGTTGTAGTGGTATTATTTATAATCAATCAAAATGGTGTTATAAATTTTATATTTCAAGATATTAAATATGTGAAATGGGCAACTAATCATAAGATTCGGTTTGTTGTAGGTTTGCGAAACAACTATCTGAAGAGAGGCGGCTTCGTAAATCAAGAGCCGAAGGGAAAGCTTAAAGATTTTAGAAATTACATACAAGCAGCTGTTTCATCTGTGTCTTCTGTGATATTTGTGTTAAATAATTGTGTGTGTTCGTCGAACAAGAAGTCCAATGATGTATTATTATATTAGAGGTTAAATGTTTCCACGTTAAATTAAATTCAGCTGAACATGATATCACTGTTAAATTCGTATTGTGGCATTTACATTTTTAATTACTCCTCCGTTTCATATCAGCTGTCACCGGAAAAAAAGTTTTTACAGGGAGGCAACAAAAATTATTGAATCTTATCACATTTCTTAAAATTAATCTGCAACTTTTTTAAAATGTCCTTACTCTTCACTAAACAAACAGTACTTCAAATCTAATGTATTCTTGAAATCCAAAACGAACAAAGGGTGGAACATGAAATAGAAAATATAATGAGTTACTCAAATCTAAAGTTGGAAAGTTTCCAGAAAACGACATTTCTATGGCAAATAATATGAAACCGATGAAGTACTTAGCTGATAGTGGTACTACTTGCGGGCTCAGGGAAGCTTCCTCGTGTGCCTGGAATTAATTAAAACAAATCGATTCTAATTGAAATATGCATATTTACAACACGTGCTCATTCAATAATTAATATTAATTAATATTTAAGATCTATATTTATGTGCCTACTACAGGCAGACATTAAAAAAATGAATGAATAAAATACAGGCGCATATAGTCCTTGTATTGATTGCTAATTTGGTTAAAAAAGAAACTCTATTAGAATAATCACCGTAGTAATGGAAGTGTGGAACTCGAGAGGCTTTGAAGCGTTCAAAATTGAGTTACTATTTCATCAATGATTTATGATAATCGGGATGATTCGTATTAGTTAATTCCATTCATATAATAATAGTAAGAATATTTGATATATATTTGACATAAAATTCAATGGCCAAACGTCTACTTTAACCTAAAATAAATGATCGAGGCCAAGGTGTTACCTCACACGTGTGTCCATGTATAAAAACATGGAGGGAACAATTCTCAAGCCATCATCATTCCATTCACTACAAAAACATTAACTTTCACCGCAATGAAATTGAAATTGTCGCCATCAAAGGGTCTTCAACGGCAACATTTGGAAGTCGCCGTTGAAAGTCAACATTGACAGTGACAATTGAAAGAATGCGTAGGCAACATATGTATGACTTTCAGCGGTGACATATATATGACTTTCAACATTGTTACCGCTGAAAGTCATCTTTAAAAATGATTTTTTTTGTAGTGATTCCCAGACGGAGCATATGGGACAAAAATAAAAAATTCCAAGTAAAATCGTTGTAATATTTGGGAATAATTATGCAGACGACCGATGCTGAGCCGTCTCCACATGTACAATTTTAACATCATCATTCTGGCGAATTTGACCGATATATATATACACATATGTATATACTCTATATTGTTGGTATTGGAGAGAGAAGATAACAAAGTAAAATCTATAGGATATGAGATTAAAAATATGATAATTGAAATATTTTCATTGAAATTATTAGTAAGGATATTGTGGTACTCTAGAAGTATGTAAGTATTTTTTATAAATAAATTAATGAAAATTAGAAGCCTAATCGTAAATGCACAAAAGCATAATAACCATATGACAACACAAGAATAA
Organism: Vachellia pachyceras; assembly: GCA_025593235.1. Classification (NCBI taxonomy): domain Eukaryota; kingdom Viridiplantae; phylum Streptophyta; class Magnoliopsida; order Fabales; family Fabaceae; genus Vachellia; species Vachellia pachyceras. The sequence goes on from JANTPZ010146853.1 coordinate 6,233, forward strand.
TATTAATGAGAAAGTTGGCACTAATCATGATTTTTTGCGTGAAACATGTTGCTTTGAACGCATGACAATCCGTTCATTAATTTACAGCCTCTTACAGTGTACTGTACGGCTTTTAAAAAAAAAGATTAGGTTCTGCATTATTGGAAGAATTTTCTACGGAGGAGAATGTATTTTTTTCTTTGATATTCTCAAAAGCTTCTTCCACTTTGCAGAATCTAGATAGATGTCGGATTTCATATTTGGATATTTTTTATTTTCATCAATGATCTGGTCAATCATAAGTAACTCGTTATCATACTACGATAATTATCGAAACTATTCTTATATGAAGAAAAGGATAAAAAAAGCAAAAAGAAGAAGAATGAATTCGTTTCTATTATGAAATAGGAAATTGATTAGGAAATGCTCACGTGTTAAGAGTAGGAATTGATAAACTAAGTACTTTAACTTTTTTAGAGTCTTATTTTTGGGAAGGAACTGAGGTTTTGATGTATACACAGTGAAAGTCGTTTGCGATGAAAAATGCAAGTATGGCTTGCGGGATTTTTTATTTGTTGTTTAATTAGATTAACAAAAAAAATTCTCTACTCCATTCGACTAGTTTCGGGTTTGAGTCCCAAGCAATCCATTATGCTTAATATATCCAAGTCATATGTATATATATTCATGTTTTTTATATTTTCTGTTTTGAATGAATGAAATGAGGTAAAATAAATTGAGAATTTCGAGACATCTAAATGTATTGAAATACTGTTTGAATTGATTAGACCGGACAGATAAAAATCTCTATTTTTTCATGTTAACATGACAAATAAAATATGTGAATCGATTCCAAGTTAACAAAAAAAAAATGGAATATTAATTGATCAAATTCACACCATGATAGTCTAATAGATCTTTTGAAGAACTGATTAATCAAATGATAATAAATATAGAGTCTCATTCTACATCTCAATACCGATAACAATGAAATTTATAGTATCAAAACTTTGGCAAAAAAAAGGTCACTTACGCATCAATTTTATTTCTTAAAAGAATTTGATTGACTATTGCCAAATATCCTGTTCAGCAAGCATATGTAGAGCTTGCTCAATCATGCTATACAGTATAATACTCCCTCCCTGGTAATTAATTACTTCCCATCATATGTAGCAACAGAGTAAAATCAGTTAGACGTCATATTGGAAATAGCCGAACCCAACACGCTTTTGGTAGAAAAGAAAAACAAAGAATAAAGTGGAACAAAATAAAAGAACATGGAAGAGAAGAAATTGGAGCGATAGATGTGTTACAAAAAAAAAGACAGCATCAGTAGCAGTTATTTTATTAATTTGTAACGATGTTAACCACTACAAGTGTGATTAGTAGTAGTTCAAAAAACTGCTGCAAAACCCGCCATGGTAAGTGGTTTAGCAATGATTTTACTGAACCGATACACGCACACATAGTCAAGTCCACTATTACATTTGCAGCGTTTGTGATAAACCGCTGCAAACAAAGCCGAACACGAGAATCACAAGGAAATTTTGTAGTGGGTATGAAACCCCTACTAAAATAAAGAATATTTCGGATTTTTTGTCATGACATTTGCATATGATAATTGAAAAACAATATAGTAGCGGTTGTGTAACCGCTATTGATTTTTCTTGATGAAAATTAAATTTGCCGCCAAAATTTTTAATGGAGAGGAAAATTATCCCGCCAATAATTTGCAGTAGTTATGAAACCACTACCGGTGTATTTAGAATTCAAAAATACCCCACCATATTTTAGACAAAATTATCTTGACTAACGTTAAAACCGCTACTAAAATTTGTCACAATTAAAAAATTGAATTAAAATATTTTAACTCAATTAATCATTTAAGTATGATGACATTAATTTTAATTATAAAATGCCAGTTATTATTAATAAATCATAAATTTAAAGTAAATATTATTAATTATAGAAAATATGTAGAATGCAATAAATGACAAAAAATCTGGAAAAAAAGAAGAACAAGCATTATAATATTAAAAAATTTAACTTCAAATTAAGTAACAAGAAATTAGTTTATCAAATAAATGATAACAAGAAAAATTAATATAATTGAAAGATAAAAGAAATATAAATTGTGAGAACCAAAAGAAAAAGAGAAAAACAAGTTGTGATTGAATCTTTGAGTTGGGGCTTACAGATGAAATATGTCAACCTTGCAAATGAAAGAAAGATGAAGAGAAGGGAAAGAGAGAAACGATTAGAGAAGAGAGCAAAAAATTAAATGGGATGGAAAGAGTATTCATAGGATGCCTGGTAGGAATTAGTAGCATTTTAGGTGACTGTATTTTCCAACATTGTTTTAGCAGTGGTTTATTCTTGCAATGGTTTAGAAATGCTACTAAATTTGTTTGATTTAAAAAAAAATCCCTTTTACAAATTGAAATGAATAAAATTACATATATTACATATCTGAATTATTTATTTAACATCACCAACCCTGACAAGGGGTAAAACATCATCTCCTTTGGGGAATAATTTTTTAAAATTAGTATGATGAAATGGCTCTGCGTCATAGGTGATCTGTCCATCACTATTATAACGTCCATTTTTTTTGGATTTATAGTTAGTTGTTGTTTAGATTTTATTTAGCCAAAAAGAATAAAATAAATTAAAATTTAAAAGAAGTATGAAATTTTAAATATTTATTTTATGAAAGAAAAAAATAAAATATAAAATGGAATTCCCTATAAAAGGAAATTTATTATAGATGTGTAAACTTATCTTATTATTAAAATAAGAAAAAAAATCTAAATAACTATTTATGATATTATCACTATTATTAATATTATTTTCTTTTTTTAAAAAAACATTATTTTACTCAAACAGCACTCTAACCATTTTTCTATATAAAACCTCATCCTCCTCCTGAGAAACCTAAACCCTCACCGCTATAGTCGTAACTAGATCTGCTACAGTACAGACTACAATGTTCCTGTGCTTTTCCTCTCTCTCTCTCATTTTTCCTTTTCAAGGTATTGTACTAAGCTTTACCACCCTTATTTCCTTTTACTCCGGCGTGTTCCCATGGTTTTTTCCCCACTGAGAAGTCTTGTCAATCTTTCATGTTTATGTTTACTCTTTCTTGCCCTCATTTGTAAAAAGGAAAAAGAAAAATTGTCTTTTCTCCTTTTTCCACACGTATGCGTGTATATACATTCAACCTTATTTTAGGGAGCAATGTAGTTGTAGGACTAGTTGGATGTGTAGGTGTCAGTAATGTGTAGAGGTAGATATTTTTTTATCTTCACCGTCCCAAAAAAATCATTTCCTGTAGCATGTCTTGTCCATCATCTAAGAGAATATGAAGTATATATATGTGTATGTGTATTATGCGCGTATTGTTAGTTTAAAAAAGAAGAAAAAAAAAACCTGAAGGTGGGGATGCATGTGTATAGGTTGTGTGTGTGTGTCAGTGGAGCATGCGTAGGCATCAAAGGGAAAAAAAAAAAATATATATATATATAAATATATGGCATATGCTGAGAGGTATAAAAAGAGAGAGGTCCTAGCCGGTGCTCTGTGTCTAAATATATTTATATGTGTGAGTGGGTAGCATTTTTTTAAAGAAAAACCAATATATTATTATGATATTTTAAATTTAAAAATCAGAATAAAAAATTATATTATTATTTACATTGTTTTATTACTACGACTACTACTACCATTATTATTATTATTTCCTCCCTTTCAAACAACCTCTAAAAACTATAAAAGAGATTATATCATAAAAAAACACATTTTTATCTCATATGAATAAATAAGGCAACTTATATATTTGATTAATATGTCGGTGTAAAGGGTAGCCTAAGGTATTTACGTTAACTTTAAAGCAACTTTTAGAATAGGTTAATTAGTCTATTGATAGAAATTGTTGTGTATGATTTTGTAGACTCTCATTAAGAACCTTGGAGTGACTTTTGTGTGCTTGCCTGTAAGCTACGGAGTAGCAGGTAACTCTGAATTTTCTTCCATATACTTGTGAACCACATATAATTAAATTGTGATTGAACTATATTTTATACATTTTAGACTGAATTATATAGATGTAAATGTTTAAGGTTTTCATTATATAATTTGGCATGAAAACTTTTATAATTGTCATGGCGGTTGCATTGCGATTGGGTTGGTGTAATACTCCTTATTTTATCTCATTAGCTTCATATTATGTCATTATTGAATCACTTTTAGGCCTTACATAGCTCAAATTGACCAAAGAAGTGAGATTGATAATTTCTTCTCGAGTTACTTATTATTTGGTCAAAAATTCCAGTTTTCTAGCCCAAATTTGAAAATTCATAACTAATTCTAGAAAAATCAAAATTAAGTGGTTCTAATTTCCATATGAATCTTGTAACATTCCCTACAGGGAAAAATACTCATTGGTTCAAAAACTTCCCAATCAATACAATTTATTGCATGAAGTTGCACTGTTCATATGGTCATTTTTCATTTTTTCAGGTTTTTCTCTTAACTTTGGAAAACCATAACTTTTTGCACAAATGTCTAAATTCAGTGATCTTGGACTCATTTTAAAGCTCATCATATGAAATATTTTTCTGGAAAGTTTCAGCTCATTTGGACTTAGTTTGCTCTTTTTCGTCACAGCTCAAAGATTGAGAACTTTTAAAGGTTTTGGATCCCCTATTTCAAAAATTTTCCTTTCTTAAAAAATTTTGTAAAACCTTTATACTATCACTACTTCACCTCACATGATTATGCATGAATATTTAGATATATACACATCATCAGGTAGAGATTTAGGGTTTTATATTAAATCCAAAGCACATAGACATATACATAAAGTAGCAACACATAACTTGGCAAACAAGTGCAACATAATGCTTCCTTTAATCCTCATTCACCTTCCCCTTACCCTTGCTTGACCTTGCACCAAGGAATGATAGTTGGGGAGAGTGAGATTTCAATGCAAAACATACTAACACAAGTATAAATGTGCATGACAAGCCTTTACAATTGAGTGTGAGATTAAGATAGTATGAAATGTGCAAATTAAATAATGATATGCATATGGCCATAGCATTCAAAATCACATATTCATACATTCATCATCACAAATTTTCAACACCAAATCATGCACAATTCACAAAACATTTTCATTACATTAACATTGAGTTAGGAGTTTTTCTACCTTTATTTTCACTTGTATATGAGTTTGTATGCTCTCTTTCTCTTCCTTCCAAAATTGTTCCTTGACAATTCACTTTCCCTATACACAAACATAGTGTCATAACCATTAGTTCCAAGCCAGAAGCACCTTTAGGCCTTTAGTGACTTAGAGTAACCAAAGAGTGAAAAATAAAATTTTCAAGTTTAGGGTACTATTCACGTCACTATTCACAGATTTTTGGGCTAACTTTGAAAATTCATAACTAATTCTAGAAAAATCAAAATTGAGTGCTTCCAATTTCTACTTGAAGCTTATAAGTTCCTCTATAAAGTAAAAATACTCATTGAGTTATTAACTTGTCTAATTGATACAGTTTACTGCGTGAAAAAGTACTGTTCATTTGGCAATTTTTCATTTTTTCCAAGATTTTCAGTGATTTTCTTCAATCTTTGGAACATAATAACTATCTGTAAAAAACTCCAAATTCAGTGTTCTTTGCCTTGTTTTAAAGCTTACAATGCCAACTATTTTTCTGTAAAATTTCAGCTCATTTGGAGTTCATTTACCCTGTTTTGGAACAGGTCAAATTTAGAGGTTTGACCAACTTCACTTTGATAAAAAGTCGAACTTATCATTTTCAAACTTCATCTTTTTGAAACCCTAACTTCTAATCCTTTCTTAATCATATTTGATCATACATTTAGGAATTCTTAGCTATCATATATCAACCTTACATGTAGGGTCCACATCACATATTACATAACATAGGAAATTCTCAAAATGTCTACATAATTATAACATAATTCCATATACATAATCATGTCATATTCCTTGCTTTAAACTTCATAAACTTTCTCCTTAGATGCACTTGTACCTAAAATGGTTAATGGGGGAGGGTGAGATTCGAGGAATCCTAGTAGCAAACATTACAAACAATGCATGTCGGATGAATGCTAGTGCATGATATGCTTGCCTTACGTAGGCTCATGTTTACATAATGAAATGTTGTGTGCTCAATGTTTTGTATAATGTACTTATGGCCATAGTAAAAATAAAAACAGAGCTTCATTCATTCATACATGCTTCACATAATCTAGCAAAGCAATATAGCAAATCAATGCACAACATAAACATCACACACATACAAGTAAGTAAGTTCAC
>JANTPZ010146856.1:4912-15292 GCA_025593235.1 Vachellia pachyceras
TTAGTAGAATAGTTAATTTCAAACCGAAACCCCATTTGCATTTTTGCATAGCGGACACAAGCATAAGCTAATAACTATTTGGTGCGCGACTTGCTTCCGGTGAGAACGACCCTGGGTTGAAACTACACAACCCTTGGAGATTATAAATTTAATTCTTGGCAAATTTTCAAGGTTTACCAACGATACTGTTTTGCGATTCGTGAGACAGGGCACGCCAGTAACCCTATTGAAATTTGAGGACTTCCAGGGGTATTATTGGGACAACTATTTTGTCATATGAATAAGTGATATTTGGAGATTAAAAGAGAATTAAAAAGGTCTCCAGAATTAAAGTAGGAAAAGTTACCGGAATAAAGTTATTTTTCTTGTATAAGTTGTAACCAGATCAAGTAACTGGATGGCAGCCGATTCGGTTGGAGTAACCAAATCCGTAACTAATTGTTACTCCAATTTATGAGGACCAATGATAAGCATTCAAGTGTTAGGAGTGATGGAAGCATATGAGCCATTAGATACAACTTAAATTGCAAGAAATAACTTAAACATTCATCCTTAAATAGAGAAATTTATTAAACAAATTTCCTCCTCTTCCTCCCTCATTTTTGCATGAAATTTGGGCTAAAAAAGAGAGCAAGAAGACGCCATTTTTAGCCATGGAATAGGAGAGAAAAGCTTCAAGAAATCTCAAGGTAAGAGGTTACACCACCCAATCTTATACATATTCTTGATCCTTGCAACCTCCTCTACACTTCTAATGGATTAGATTTTTTATTAAAGCCCTCCTTTTGGTGCTGAAAATTTAGGGTTCTTGAGAGTGAAAATGAGAAAGAGTGGGACTTAGCTCAAATAATCAGTACCATACAACTCTATACAAGTTAAGGAGTTGATTGGTGTATGCATTGTAATGTTTGATACTTGTATGAATTTTGGGAAATCAAGAACCCTAGGGGAGGTGTTGTCCAAATTTTTAAGTGTTTTTGAGTGTTTAAGTTAAATCAAGTTGTAAGTGTTTTTGACTTAAATAATACATGAGAAGTGGTTTGTGATCAAGAATATGCCATTATATGTGAAGAAAGTTTGAAAATCACTTTGTTCCCCTTAATCTTGATTTTCGGCCAAATGTGGAATTGGTAGGAGGGATGTGATTTTCATGATTTTGATGCTTCTAATGGCTATAGAGTGAAAAATTGTGTAGGGTGGAACTGAGAAAATAATTTTGGAAGCATTGGAATTGAATTTCTAAGTTTAAGGGTTCAAGAACACTTAAACTACCAAAGGATTTTTATGGGGTTTTAAGGTGTTTCTTGACTTGGAAATGGCTTGAGATTAATGGCCATTGTGTTATGAATTGAGTAGGCCATTAAGTTGTGTAAGGGAAAATTTGGAAGGGTAAACAAGAGAACTTTCAAGTTTCAAGGAATGTTCAAACGAAGGTAGCAACACTCCTAACTTTGGCATCTACCTTGCATTGATTTAAATATTTGTTAATTGCAATGTTTGATATGTGGTTGTAGCCACTTGATTTGTGAAATCTTGCTTGTGTGAATGCATGGTGATAGCTATGCAATGATTGCCTTGGCTTTGTGAAAACTTGATTAAAGTAAGGTTTATTATTTTGTCACATGGCATACTTTTTCCATTTGATAATCATGCATATATATGTATTATTAAGTTGTTTGCTACTGGGATTTCCTTGAAATCTCACCCTTTCCAATAACAAACCATAGGTGCAAGTTCAAGCAAGGGAAAGGAGAAGGTGAGTGAAGAATAAAAAGCATTATGTGATGCTTCACTTATCAAGTTATGTAATATGTTTGTATTACATGTTGAGTGTATTTGTGGTTCATGTAAACCTTAAACCTCTACTAGATGACGGGTCCATTTGGTAAAGTGGTGGAGAAGTACTTTTACCATTTACGAGGTAAATATGTGAAGGAGATTATCTCGTTTTACGGAAAAATACTGTTGAACGTGCTTTTGGGATGTTGAGAAGCTTTCCCAAATACCCCTGACATGTATATGTATATAAAGGTATGCATGATCATGTGGTATGAGTTAGTTAAAGCCTAAAGGTTTTTCAAAAATTTTAAGGAATGAAAAGCTTTGAAATAAGGGGGTCCAAAACCCTTAAAAGTTCCCAATATTTGAATCGTGAAGTAAAATAATAAATAAACTCCAATTAATCTGAAATTTGGTGAAAACATATTTCATATGGTAAGGTTTAGTAAAAGCCAAATTTTACTGGAATTGGACTTTTGTACAGAAAGTTATGGCTTTCCAAAGTTAAGAGAAAAACCTGGAAAATTGAAAAATGACCATATGAACAGTGCAACTTCACGTAATAAACTGTATTTATTGGGCAAGGTTTTGCACAAATGAGTATTTTCCCCTATATATAAGGTTATAAGCTTCAGAAAGAAATTGGAACCACTCAATTTCGATGTTTCTAGAATTAGTTATGAATTTTAAAAATTTGGCCAGAAATATGGAAAATTGACCAAATGAATAGTAATTTGGGTTAAACTTTTAAATTGACTTCTTTGGTCAATTTAAGCTATTTAAGGCCCAAGAGTGGTTTCTTAATGGTATAATGTGAAGATTAAGAAGTAAATTAAGGGGTATTACACAATGAATCCTTAACCAGATATCATCCGTTTCGGTGCAGCCATAGCCACTTCATGGTTTTGCTCACGTGGATGCATCCGTAGCCACCCACCAGCGTCTCATGTATTAGATATGATCCGTTTCGATGAAGCCGTAGCCACCTAACGATCTTGCTCTCATGGATGCAACCGTAGCCACCCATCAACTTTTTTTATAAATATATATTTTCCAAAACCACTAGTGCCATATGTGTAATAGAAAATTCATAGATCATTTAATTGCATCAGAATATCAAATTAACTCAAAAGCCAAACATCAGTATCTATGATAAGTGGAAAGTGGTTACCTCTTGCCAAGTAAAGATAATACTAGACATGTTTGGCAACCAGTTAGCATGCCAAAAGTGCATTGCACAGTGCGAGAAGCCCGATTCCATTCATGTTCATTTTTTTAGTCTGTTTGGAAAGGCTCATGGTAACAAAGCTCAACTTAATAAAGCTCAACTTAAAAAGAGACTTCATCATTATTATTGGAAAGGCTTGTGGGAAGAAGTTGCTTCTGCAGACAAGCAACAAAGCTCAACTTCTTTGCCTAAAACTGCCATTGTACTATGAGCGTCTCTACCTAACGTTTCTTGCTTCAAGTGCACACGCAACCACTCGACTCACGCATCAGAGGACAAAAGCAGAGAACTGAAGGTGCCAATTAAAATTTTTTCTTGGATTTTACCTTTAAAAAAATTAACGGATATTATTTTTATGGCAAGAACTATACTTTTCTTGATAATAAAAATTTTCCTTGATAATAATATTATTAACAAAAAATTAAATAAAAAAATATGGCTTTACTCTTAAGCATTAAATAAAAATTAACGGATATTATTTTCCTTAAAAAAAATTTCCTTGATAATAAAAAAATTAACTGATATTATTTGAATGGATGCACTTGATCATAAAAAATTTCCTTGATAATAAATATGGCTTTACTTTGAAGCATTAAATATATTATTAACAAAAAATGAGTGCTAAATAAATTTAGCAAATAAATTTCTTAACCTGTGCGTTAAAATCTTAAAAAGAGAAATATTAAAAAACCAAAAGGTGCACAACTTAATTGGTAAATTGATGCTATTTATTGCATCCAATAATAATGATGAAGTCTCACATAAAAAATAATAGTAATAAAGTCAAACTTCAGTCAAGTGAGTCAAAATTTTGGGAGAATGTTTGGTATATAAAATTTTAGTTTATTTTTATGATAAGTTGAATACTATATATAGCAAATTTTATATCATATGAGATCCGCTCCAAAAACACACATGACAATTCCACGCATAAGATATATGGTTAATAAAAAATGTATAATTAAAATGAATTACCATTATTTATTTATTTTCTTGACCTATATCATCAATGCTAAACCAAATATATATTATTATTCATTCACTATAGAGACGAACTTGTTAATTCTAGGAATAGCAATTAGTGATGCTACTGCTGTCAATGTCATTTGTAATTACAGACTTTGTGTTATTTCAAGTTTAGTTTAATTTTAATTTACAAGGTTACTATTTATTTTTAATTTAATTTTCATGGTTCATATTTTTAATTTTAGAAAAAATTTACTTATCCCACCGTGTTCCCAAACACGTTTCCTTTTGCAAATAAATCACTTATCTCAACATGTTCCCAAACACATTCACTTTTACAAATAAGTCACTTCTCCCATCGCTTTCTCAAACACAAATCACTTTTACAATATGACTTATTCCAATTTCACTTCTCCATGTGTACTTCTGTAAATAAATAACTTATCCCTCTGCGTTCCCAAACCGACCCACTATCACAACAGAAATCCCCGTGCTCAAAACCAACAATCTACACAATTTAACATTACTACACTTTAGTTTAATAACCAATTTTAGGTGGTAAAAATAACAATTTATGGACTTAAACCCTTCTAGAATTTCTAGTACCACCATAGGCCACCACTAAATATGTGTACATATATGTATTTTTAAAGCCAAAATTATATTCATTCTAGAACTTTAAATACTCATAAAACAAAATCCTTAATAATTTCTCAAATATCTCATTTTATCAAAAATCCGCATATACCTTAATATATTTTAAAGCTATTAATATCTCAATACAAAAAAATAATTTCACACTAAAAATCCCAACTTTAAGATTTTAAACCCTCAAATAAAATATTTAACTCATAAATAAAATTATTATTATCTCCAACAACTTCAAATATTTAACTAAATTTTAATTAGTCAAATACATCATATATATTAGGAACCTTATACCGCAACTAAATACATAATTTTCTAAAATAGTTCATATATCAAATAAATAATTGTACTCACATAAAAATTAAAAATAGAATTTTCTCTACTAATATATGGCCTTCTGCTAATAAAAATCTAACAGGAAAAATATCTAAATACAAAAATATTCTTTAATCAACATAATATTACTACCATTAGAAAGCAAAAAATATTTATAACAACTTTCATAAAAGAAGTTTGTTGAAAATAAATCATTTTACTTACCTAAATAATCCCAGAAGTAGAAACTTGAGACTAAAAGACACCTCCTTGAACTCGTCTCTCTCTCTCTCTCTCACGCACTTCCTACATGAGAGTCGCTAAGTTTTGACTTAGTCAAAAGTCACCATTGACCGGGTGATGATAAATGCTATAATTGGGCTTAGGGGCCTTTCATGCGGAGGAATGTGAGTGATCAAGATTGAAGTTGTCCCTCACATTAGTTGGGAGATATTACTGGGCCCCTTGATGAGTGAGTCTGAGAAATGTGTGGTCATACTGTAACGAAAAGGAGTTTACGTTTCCTTGATCAGACTACTCAAGGATCAAGAAAGTAATGGTCAGGAATAGGAGGATGACGTCATTTGTCATCATCCTTGACCGAGATTGTATGAAAGGTTGCGTCGTGTTAACGATCCCTACATGATTTGGATAGTCGTAATGTCTTGCTAGAAATCGCATGCAATTTATGGGCTAATGTTGAGTTTAGCCCACTGCCAACTTCATATGAGCCTACCCGTCGCACGCAAGAACAACCTAACATGAGCTTTAAAATCTAGGGTTTATTCGAATTGTATATATAAATTCGAAATGACAATAATATTATATGTTAGTATTTATTTTATTTAATAAATTAAATAAATAACTTTAATATTCAGATTTGATTTATAAAGATAAATTAAATTCATTGGCTCGCTATTTGGATTAATTATATGGATATGATTTGATCAAATCATATTAATCCAAATCAGAATTGCAAAATTCAAATTTCACATTTTAAATTTCAAATTTCAAATTTCAAGATTAATAAAGATTAATCTTGAATATCTTTTAAATTTCAAATTTCAAGATTAATAAAGATTAATCTTGAATATCTTTTAAATTTCGAATTTCAAGATTAATATGAATTGATCTTGGATATCTTTTTGAAATTCAAATTTCAATATTAATACAGATTAATCTTGAATATCCTTTTGAAAATTCGAATTTCAAGATTAATAAAGATTAATCTTGAATAGCTTTTTTTGAAATTCAAATTTCAAAATTAATATTAATCTTGAATATCATTTGAGATCTGTATTTGAATTTTAAAAAGATAAATTAAAAGATTAATCGCAGATTCCATAAGCTCTACATGAGTTCTATAAATATTAGGACTCATGAGCAAGAGAGACATTCCATTCGAATCTAATTGTGAGCCACATAAACCCTAGAGAGAGTGAGGCATCAGAGGCGCTAGCACACTGCGATTGTTGGGTACTGTTCGTGTGGATACTGGTAGAGGGAGAAGATCAGAAACGTCGGCTCCTCGTGATCGGAATCATGAATGCGGGAGGTTGTGGAATCTGAAGAGATCCAAATGCAAGAGACAATTCGAATTAAAAATGCAAAAGGTATGCCTCTTTCTCCTCGATCTAAACGCATTTGACAGATCCATATGGGGATTGGAAAATTTTAAAATTCCGCTGCATGTGCGTACATTCTAATCCACCAACTACAAGGGCTTATATATCTCGACATATCTATGTAAATCCTCCTTTGTTATTTATGTGCTGATTGAAGTATATTGCCATCTATAGGACTCATTTTGCGAACACTGATTTCAACTGGTTATTTCATGCTGTCAAGGCTTGGTGCATTTTATACTTGATGGTTTTATGTTATGCATTCGCAAATTACTTATCAGAGATATAATGTTATCATTGTGGAGGAATTGAAAATGTTTCATAACTATGGTAGATTTTCTAACTGATTTATTGAATATTAATCTACCTTGATAAATACTCATTAAAGGAGTTATTATTTGAGATTTACAAAGAGGTGGTTATAAAACTGAATAAGAAAAGAAAAGAAATCGCACCAAAATGGTATGTTTCTTGATTATGCAATTTAAAAGCCTTCAACAAATCCAAAGTAGGGATTGGGAAAAAATTTAATCTTCCGTTGTGTTCTCTAATCAGAACAGTTTGAAGTGGTTAGCCAATGTGATGAAGGGAGTTGGCCATGGCAAAACCCTCTAGAAGCCAAATTGGAATTAAGTTGGGAAGTGAAATGTTATGTCTTCCATTGTGCTAATCAAGTATGAAATTGATTAAAGAAGAACCCTAAGCCCTATAAAGGATTCAATAGATGATAATGTTAGACTGGCTGTCACCCAAGAGGGGGTGAATTGGGTATCGTAAAATTTTTTTCTTTTCTAAACTCAGTTGATCACAAAATTCAAATCACGAGTTAATCAAAAAGCTGGAGGTTGAAAACAGATTGCATTCATGAAAACCAATATATGTTAATGAAGATGAAAGAACAGAAAGTACACAAACAATTTATCCTGGTTCGGTCCTCTCTAACCTACATCTAGTCCCCAGAGCACCTATGAGATTTTCAATCCACTATACCTTCCAAGTTTAACTAGGTACTTGGAAAACCATTACAATCACAATGTCATCACATACACTTGTGAAACCCATTTCAAGTTTGTCATGGTGGGTACTTGAAAAACCACATAAATGTTTCCAGGCATTTATGAACCCACTCAAGTTTACACCGTAGGTACTTGAGAAACCTTTACAATCACTCCCCCTTACCACATGTAAGGTTACTCTGAGAATCACACTCCCTCACGGATTGCACTATAACAGAGATCAACATGCTCTGTTTTCTCAACTCAAACTCAACCGAATAATCTCAAGATCCCAATCTTGAGTTTCTCACGGAAATACAATGAGTTTGGATGAATCAATAAACTACTCTCACAAAGAGTGGATATATAGACATTGAAGCTCTCGGAGAAGAAAGTATCAGAGTCCTGATGCTATGCTCTGCTTTGTGTTCATCGACTCTGTCTTCTTTTTCTCACTCTCCTCTTCCTCCTTTTCTCTTTCTCTTCAGTTGGCTGATCCCTCTTATTTATAGATGTTGTCAGGATATGTCCATTGGAGAGGAAGTCATGTATCCGTTGGAGAGGAATATGTTCATTAGAGAGGAAGACATATATCCGTTACTCACAGCTTTCGCTTTCGTTGTTCTGTCATTAATGCTTATCTCATCTGTCAACGGAGAAGACTGCACTGATGACCGTTAATGCTAAGTGCCGGAGACATTCTTTGTTAGGCCCATATCTGTTTAATAGGTAAATTCATGACTTCAGCTTGCACATGTCAGGTCCACTTTTCAGCACATGGCTCAACTTGCAACGCCCATAGCTCTCTCAATTTAACTCCAAATCTTGTACATAATATATCAATGGAAAGCCCTACATGTCCACTTTCATATGAAACAAGAATCAGTCCAAAATCATTTATATAAAGAAAGTTATGGCAGATACAATAAGAAAAGGTCAGTGATAAGACGTTAAATTCAACCACCGACTTTCAAAAATTATATCTCCTTCATCTTAAATTATTTGATGGTTTTCTAGGTGTATATGAACCACATTGTGAGTTTAGTTTCATACAAAATTGGTTTCACATCAATCAGAGTTTTATTTTGGGAGATATGAGCATAATATCAGACATATGTCAAGCTGACAAAAAACATATGTGCCGAAACTCGAGTTCTGCATCTCTGGAACTCGAGTTGACACAACTTGAAGCTGGAAACTCGAGTTTTCACTGAGAGTTTTGGAAAACTCGAGTTCTACAATACTGAAACTCGAGTTCTAACTCTGAGAAGCTGAAACTCGAGTTTTGGATGGCCCGGAACTCAAGTTTTGACACTTCTTCTTCCTGGAACTCAATTTTTACTTCAGGAAGCTCCAGAAACTTATCAAACTCGATTTTTATCTTCAAGAAATGGTTTTAAGCATCCAAATAAAGCTTAGATGAATGGTAACTCAATGAAAGATGATATAACATCTATTAAAAACATTTTAACGTTCAAAATGAGTTATTTAACCACATCATCTTCCAATTTAAAAAAATGCACAAATATAGTTGTAAATCAATATGCATTATAGAAACCTTTGTCAAATCAATATGAATATGAAAACTTTTTGCTCTATTATATTTGACATTATCAAAACTAATCATATCTAACAGATAATTGGATAACTTTAACCACTTAGGCTTAGGTTAGCAAAGATGATTATATATATTTTTCCAAAATAATTAGATGTTACGAATGAGATAAGACAGGGAAAGTTTAAAGTGAGCCAAGTTTTAATGGTCTGAGTAAGACAACATTAAGTACTCGAGTGGTTAATTAATAACCTCATAGGGGCTTAGGGGTAAAGAGTAAGGGATGATACAGGTAGTTTTCCTAAAATACCTTAATTCATTATTACTATGATTTGTTAGAACTCTTTAATGTATACAATCATTAAAGATATTTTAGAAAAAATTATAAATTTGAGAGACAAAGTGGGTATTTATCTTATATATATAGAACTAAATGCATCATCAAACTAAATTTTATATTAAAGATTAGATGTAGTAACACGGGGAGATGAAACTCTCCTATTTTCTTCCCGTCCTCTTTCTTCTAATATTTTAACCATTAGATTAATATTAGATTAATATTTTAACCATTGAGATTTGCTCTTTTATAAAATTATCATCATTTACATTATAAACATAAAAATAACTAATCAAATTCAAATTGTTAAATTTGATATAAGTAATTTAATATTCCAATAAAAAAGGTAAAAAAATCATATTTTGTATAAAACTAAATTTGAACCATTCAAACATTGACCTAATTGTTAGATACGGATGAGGAGAGAAGATGATGAGAGGACAAAAAGAAAGGTTTGTTTCCTAGTAACATTTTTTCCCAATGTTTTGAAATTGGTTATGTTTATTGATAACATTAATGATATATATATAACTGAAGGATTTTGGGCGTACCTGGAGATGCTGAATTACGAATCTGCAGATACCCACGTGGAATTCAGATCACAATGGTGGATCCAAACACAAGACACAGAAAAGCACCGAAGGCGAGAGGAGAGGAGATGAGAGGTTTCTCTGTAATGGAAAGGGAATGGAGAAGACTCGTTTTCTCCGTGCGTTATGTGTGTCGCCTTTGGGGAGCCACTCCCCCCTCTTATAACTTCCCACTAGGGTTTAGGTTTACGCATTTGACCTAGCCCATGGACTTGGGCCTAATCCATCAAGGGTGGCCCATATCCCAACATCTCCCACTCACACTTGGTGGATTACGAGACGTGGGCCTCATCCTTCTCTCTTCTTCCTTTCATACAAGGTGCTTTGCCGTGACCGCATGGG
>JANTPZ010146857.1:0-10113 GCA_025593235.1 Vachellia pachyceras
GCATGTTTTGGTGTAATGGTTATGATGCATATTTCCTTGAAGTTGTTGTTATGTTGTAACCTAAACCTCTACAAAAGTATCATGTGAATGGGTGATGAAGTATGCATGATGATAAGCTAAAAGTAACCAAGAATGGTAAGGGAATAGTCATGCATGTTTAAGAAGTGTTAAGGAACCAAAAAAGAGGTTTTGGTGAATTTTTAAGAAAATTGGTTTTCAAAGCTAAAGGGGTTCCAAAGGCCCTGAAAAACGAATCTGTTTCAAGTAACAGATAAAAATAGCAAACGAGCTTCAAATGGGCTGAAATTTTTCAGTCAGAAACTAGACATCCTAAGCTTTAAAATGACATAAATTTTGCGAAATTTCAATGTGTATTTTGAGAGATATGATTTTTCAAAGATTGAGGTAAAATCTGGAAAAACTGACAGTGACCATTTGGACATTGACATGGTTTTTGAATAAACTGTATCAAATGGGCAAGAATTGAAACCTATGAGTATTTTTCCCCTATATTTCACTTATCAAGAAAAAATTAGAAATTGGAATCACTCAGTTTTGATTTTTCTAGAATTAATTATGAGTTTTCAAAGTGAGGCAAGAAAACTGGAAAATGGCACTGTGAACAGTACCAGCGTCTTTTCCGTTTTGAAAAATTCTAGTTCTCAATTTTGGTCAAATTTCTGATATCTAAGGCATCTGAGTGATTCATAAGTGATCTATAATAAGAAAATAGGGGGAAAATAGGAGGTGTCACATCATCCATTTCTTGAAAGGTCTTAATGACTGATTTTCTACTGTTAAGTCATAGATCATGCTGCTTGATCCCCTTCCCTTCATCCATTTGGCATTTTCCCTCGTATCACAACAAGAACGAGAAATGGAAATCTTCCCGACCCCAATTGATGCAACTATTCTTCTGACTAAAACCAGCAGGCCGTCTTCGTTTCAAGGACATGATCACAGTAACAATAGACAATGCACCTATTGTGGAAAGTTACGTCACACTGTAGAGACTTGCTATAAGAAGCATGGCTATCCTCCTGGCTTTAAAACTTGTAACACCTCCACAATCAACACTACTTCTTAGGCAACTGAAGATAAGGAGAACCGTGTTCCCCTGCTTTGGTGACTAATCCACAGTCCCACAGCATGACACCACACCTTGGTTTTATAACTGAGCAGTACTAGACCTCCTTAGAATGGTTCAGAAGGAGCCTCTTCTCCATCCATTCATGCAATCAACAATGTTGCATCAGGTGACATTTCCAATTCTCCAATACATAGCTCTTGGATATTAGAAACAGAAGCCACTGTTTATATCTATCCTTTTTCTTCTTAACTCTTACATCAATTTCGCCTATTGTTGTCTACTTACCCAATGGCTCTACTATTCTCATAGAGCATTCTGGTTCAGTAAGGATTTCTGCTTTCTTTGTGATTCACAATGTTCTCTTTATTCCAAACTTTCACTTTCAAATCATCTCAGTATTCAAACTCACCCATTCTATTCACTGTTGTGAAATATTTCAGAGAGACTTTTGTTTCCTAATGAACCTACCTCGATGGAAGATGATTGATTTAGTTAAAGAAAGGGAAGGGCTGTATTTTCTCCCTTATACACAAGCTCCTCGCTGTTTGGTTTTTGCAGCAGATGGCTCAGTTGTTTCATCACCTGATTATTTCTTTGATTTGTGGCA
This sequence comes from Vachellia pachyceras, assembly GCA_025593235.1. Taxonomy (NCBI): domain Eukaryota; kingdom Viridiplantae; phylum Streptophyta; class Magnoliopsida; order Fabales; family Fabaceae; genus Vachellia; species Vachellia pachyceras. The sequence continues at coordinate 1,698 of JANTPZ010146857.1, forward strand.
CTTTAGACTAGGGCATCTTTCTCATTCTGTCTTTAAACATGTTTCCCAAATACATCCTTATTTTGTTGCAAATAAGTCATTTGATTAATGTGATCCTTATCACTTGGCTAAACAAAAACGATTCCTTTTCCTCTTTGTCAATCTCATTCTAATAAAATTTTTCTCGGTTAGAATAGGATTTGACTAAGAGGGGATGAATTGGTCTGATAAAATTTAACACTTTGAAATTACAGAATTAAAAAAACAAAGTCACCGAGAGTGAAGAGCAAAGATAAACACATAGATTTATCCTAGTTTGGTCTCCTTAACCTATGTCCAGTCCTCATAGAACCCCTGAGATATCCAAATCCACTATCAACAAAGAAATGAGGCTTCACAAGCCTGTACAGATTGGAAATCCACTCCCTTTTCTCTTTTCACTAAAACAGAGTGACATACTCTCTGTTTCTAACTCTCTTTCAGCCCAATAGACTCAAGGTCCCGTCCTTGAGTTTCTCATAAATTTACAAGGTATTTTTGCCAAATAATTCTCTCTCAAAAGAGTAGATGGCTAATAATGAAGCTCAGAAAGAAATATTGAAGCAATACAGAAAATGAAGCAAAACAGGTTTGAATGCTCAGAATGTTTGTTCTCTTGTTTTTCTATATTGAATGCTGGCCCTTTTATAGTTGAGAGCTTCTTTAATGACTGTTAGACTCCATTTAATAGCCGTTACTCTCACCATCAACCATTTGGTGTCTTCATTAATGACATTTAATGCTACTGAGTCAGACGACGGCGAATGTTGCAGAAGAACGTTAAAGTCTCCGAGCCTCGGACCATACCTATGCTTCTTTCCTCATTTAATGTTTCAAGCTTCTACATTTATGAGAGCAGTTAGTATTCAAAATATCGTTACACAATAAGGAACGTAGGTGAGTAGCATAGGTTGAGTGTGTCAGACATAAAGCTGTCAGAACAACAATGCTCAAGTATAGCTTTCTCAATGCTCGAGTATTGTTTGAAAATTTTCAAAGAAAAGTTCAATGCTTTGACTCACTGCTCGAGTATTGCATGAAAGTATTTAGAAATAATCTCAGTACTCAAGTGTTAAAATAGGATACTCGAGTACTGTCAATGCTTTGTAAGATTACTCGAGTGTTCTGTGAAAGTATTAAGGTTAAGAGATGAGAAATGAACTCAATGCTCGAGTGAGAAAATGAAAGAACTCGAGTACTTGAAATGCTTGGAGTGAATGCTCGAGTATTTTCAAAGAGTATTAGTGAACAGTGAAACATTTTGGCCGATACTCAAGTATTGAATGCTAGTGCTCGAGCATTATCAGTGCTTGCAGTCAATGCTTCCAGCATTTGCTTCCAGTAAGGAGAGTTAGGTTACAATACTCGAGTACTGTCAAACTATACTTGAGCATTGGCTCTTCTGGAAGTTATTACTTGAAGTACTGCTTAACAGTACTGATAAGAGACCCAATACTCAAGCACTGTATTACCAGTGCTTGAGCATTGGCTGTGCTGTCAGCTAATGTGTGACACCTCCTATTTTTCCATATTTCTAGCCCAACTTTGAAAATTCATAATTAATTCTATAAAACTCAAAATGGAGTGGTTCCAATTTTTAAATTTAGCTTATTAAGTGATCTATAGGGGAAAAATACTAATTGGTTCCAGTCCTTGCCCATTTGAATCAGTTTATTCCAAAACCGTAGCAATGTCCAAATGGTCACTGTCTGTTTTTCCAGTTTTTCCCTTAACTTTGGAAAATCATATCTCTTAATGTACACATCCAAATTTCGTAATATTTATATCAATTTAAAGCTTAGGATGTGTAGTTTCTTACTGGAAATTTTCAGCTCATTTGGAGATCGTTTTCTATTTTTATTTGTCACGTGAAACTGATCAGTTTTTCAAGGCCTTTGGAACCCTTTAGCTTTGAAAACCAACTTTCCTTAAAAATTTACCAAAACCTCTTTTTGGTTCATAAACCCCCCTCTATCATGCATTATTATCTCTTTACCATTCCTTAGAACTTTTAGCCCATTTTCATGCATGCATCATCACATATATACATGATACTTCATGTTGAGGTTTAAGGGTTACATTCACATCAACTTCATGGAGAGTTTAGCAACTCATATATTCATACAAAAATCATGCAATCAAGAGCATCTTCTTCATTCATCTATAAACTTTTCCTTACCCTTGCTTGAGCTTCCACCTACATGGTTAGTTGGTGGGGAATGAGATTTGGGAATCCCAATAGCAAAACTTTCTAACACAATCATAAAAATAGCATGACAATCTTTCATATAAGTGTGAATTCATAAAAGTGCAATATGTAACAATCAAATGCATATGGCCATAGCAAACAACAACACATTTTCACATTTTCATCATCATAATTTTCTAAACAAGTCATGCATAACTTAGTACATTTCAAAAGCTATAAAGCTTAAGGTTAGAGGGTTTTGCTACCTTTTTCTCTTAATTCCTTTGAACTTAAATCCTCTCTTGATGGACTTTCCCAATGAGTTCTTTGGACTCTTAACTTCCTAAACATCATATATTGACATTCTCATAAATTTCCAGCCACCAATCAAGGCCAAGAAAAATAATAAAAAACGCAATATTCACATATTACTCTTACAAGCCCTTTAAACTTTGGAAATTTGTTCTTTTGCTTTCCAATGCTTCCAAAATTCTTTTCTTACTTTTACCCTACATAAAATTGCCTTCTAAAGCCACTGGAAGCATTAGAATCATCAAAATCCCACTCCCTCTATTTCTTTCAAATTTTCGAAAAAACAGAACAAAGGGGGTGTTTGGATTTTTCAACTTTTTCATCATGTAGCTTGTGTATTCTTGCTTCCAAACCACTTTCCATGCATTATACCACTCAAATACATCTTTCCCTCTCAAGTTTCCAAATGGACAGCACCTCCCCATACACTTAGGGTTTTCCAAAAATTTCCACAACAACCAAAACAACCAATAACATATATCAAACTACTCTTTACTACTCAAGAAGGAACTTGCAACCTTTTACTACCTCAAAAGCCTTCTCTTTTTCATTTTTATACCTTGAAACCCTAGCTTTTCATCTTCAAAAAGAGGGCTTTGATCAAGGAAATCAACCATTAAAGAGGTAGTAGAAGTTACAAGGAGTAGAGAAATGGAAAGAGTTGGTTGTTTGGGTGATTACCTTAAGGTTGTGTGAGAGCTCTCTTCTTCTTCTTCCTTAGGAGCAAAGTGACATTTTTTGGGAGCTTGGGGGAGGGAAAAATCTGACCAAATGGAGGAAGAGAGATGACAGAAATTTGAGAGAAGAGAGAGGAGAAATTGGCTTAAATGAAAAGCCCCTTTCATAATGTGTGGTGGTAATTGATTCTTGGGGACCAAGTAGGACTTTACTTGATCCTCATTGTGCCACTTGTCTTCTTGGCATTCCTTGCTGAAAATGGCACCCTTTTGCTTGCCCTCCAAGTCTGGTTGGCTGACTGGGCCCTGGCCCGGTCAGTTACTTGATCCGGTAGCACGCATTTCCGTAAAGTAACCTCTAATCGAGAAATTTTCCTTTTTATTTTTCCTGGGACTTTTCTTTCATGCGGCACCATTCCCTAGGCCTCCTTGCCTAGGTGGCATCCACCCTTTTTCAAAATGCCCTTGGTTTCTTCTTAAATCACCAGGATTCCTCGATTTGCGTGCAACACCGTAAAACGGGCTTCCGGCGGCCAATTTGACTTAAGGACATGGAAAAATTCTATATTTTACCCTGATTCTCAATCTCTTTTCTGTTCCTCAAAATTCTTCCCGGATTTTCCGTAATTAATTTTCTAAGAAAATACCTTTTTGGGCTTTTCGAGCACTGTTGTCCTTCGTACAGCGAAACTGCCCGCACCAGATACCGGATAATAATTTTATTAATTACTTTATGACCCAACTAAACTTTTCTCAGTTCGGGTCTTCGGCATTTGAGGACTCCTACTACCTCAAATAATTATTTCTCGGTCATCCTTAACTCCGAAATCCTTTATTTACCACTTATTTATGAAAATGCCACTACCTTTTCTACTTTTGCCATAATTTCCAAAATGCCATCATGTTTTCTACTCTTTCTTAATTTCAACCTTACTGTTGGATAATTTTGACATTTTGGTCCACTTTGACATTTTGGTCAACCTTGACTTTTGGTCAACTTTGACTTTTTCGTTGACTTTTGACCAAACTACCAAAATGTCTTTTCTATATAATGACATTTTATGCCCTGAGCCTTTTTAATTGAAATGACCATTTTACCGTTGTCACTTATACCAAATGACTATTTTGCCCTTTGGTCATCTTTACTTAAATTCTCAAGGCTTAGGGATTTAGTCACCCATAATCTTCCTTATCCATTAGCATTTTCTTTTTCTATATTTCCACAATCATGGCATTAAATCATCATATAATTACCGATCTAGCATTTAGTTCAAACTACAGAAATGCGGATATTACAAAGGCGACAACGAAGAACTAAGCGTCGAAGAGAGAAACCCCCTCTTTGTTGCCTACAAAAAGTTCATCGGTGCCCGACGTGCCTCCTAGCACATCAAGCTTTCTGACTCAACGTCTAATGTCAAGACGCGTGAGATTCTTTACATCTAGGAAGGCCAATGCTGTAACCAGATTGACGCTAAGTTTTGGAAGGTTGTTTGTGCTGAGCACGGCATCGATTCAACCGGTAGATACCATGAGGCAAGTTGTGGTAGCATCAAATCTGGTCTGTATGGGCAGATTTTCCGACCAGATAACCTTGTTTTCTGTCAATCAGGGGCAGGGAACAACTGGGCTAAGGAACACTACACTGAGGGAGAAGAGTTGAACGATTCGGTGCTCGATGTTGTCAAAAAAGAGGCAGAAAACTGTGACTGCCTTCAAGGTTTCCAGGTTTGCCACTTGCTGGGTTGTGGAACGGGATCCGAAATGGGAACACTTTTGATTTTCAAGATCAGGGGAAGAATATCCCGATCGGATGCTGCTCACGTTTTCCGTTTTCCCATCTCTGAAGGTGTCTAACACTGTTGTGGAACCCTAAAACGCAACACTCTCTGTTCACCAGCTGGTTGAAAATGCATATGAATGCATGGTTTTGGACAATGAAGCTCTTTATGACATTTGCTTCCATACTCTTAAGCTCATCACTCCAAGCTTTGGAGATTTGAACCATTTAATTGCAGCCACCGTGAGTGGTGTCACGTGTTATCTTCATTTCCCTGGTCAACGAAATTCAGATCTCCGCACATTTGCTATCAATCTTATTCCCTTCCTTCATTGCATTTCTTTATGGTTGGCTTTGCTCCACTCACATTTCATGGGTCAATGCAGTATAGGGCTTTGACCGTACCTGAATTGCCTCAACAAACGTGGGATGCTAAGAACATTACGTGTGCTGCTGACCCTCGCCATGGACGATATTTGACTGCTTCTTCTATGTTCCGAGGCAACATGAGCACAAAGGAGGTTGGGGAAAGATGATCAACATCCAGGACAAGGATTCTTCATATTTCATTGAGTAGATCCCCTATAATGTCAAATCGACAGTGTGTGATATTCCTCCAACTAGTTTAGAAATGGCATCTACATTTACTGGCAATTGGGTCCCCTGGCTCCTTCATGCCAATAAGTTGGACCAAGCTCGAGGACTTGTCTCTGGACCACCGAAAATGTTTCCTGCCAGTGTTAAGCCCATTTTACTTCAAGCTGACAATGTTGGTGACAATGTCAAAGATATTGCCGGAATGGGTTTTGATCTGTTTGGTTCATATACAAAACCATCCTGTGCTGCAATGGTTTTTGCTTCCATATCTTCATTTGGAGTCAACCATGACTTCATAGCAATGTTATACCCCTTGCTTATTGGTTCAATGGGCATTCTCGTCAGTTGCTCACTACTCTCTTTGCTACTAACTTCTTTGAGATCAAGGCTATTAAAGAAATTGAACCAGCATTGAAGAGGCCACTTATCATCTCCACAGTTCTTATCAAGTTCTCTCGCTCTGTCCTTGAGGAAAAGGACATTCTTTAGGGAGGGAGTATTGTTACGTGTCAATTGTGCAATGATGCTTTCTGCTAGGTTGTTAGTTAGATATGAGCTGTAACTACATTCGTAAGGAGCCGTTAGGAGGCAACCTAATGAATTGTGATTGCAATGGTTAGTTGTTTTGTTAGGAGGCAACCGAATCTGTTGAACTCGTTAGTTACGTTGCTTACCAGAATAGATACTCTGATGTACGCAGAAGCAATGTTATGGAACTAAGAACTCATTTCATTTCTCGCTTTCTCCTCTCTCTCTCTCTCTCTCTTGATTGGCATGTACCACATATTGTAGAAGCTTACTTGCATGTAGTGGAAAGTCAGTTGCACTTGCAATTTTTGAGAAAGTTGTTGCCATTTTGCTTATTTCTATAAGCTCATTTGCATATTTGGGAAATTCAATTGCATATTTGTTATTTTGTATCTTTGTAAAAAATCACTTGTATATTGTGGAATCGCAGTTGCATGTTGTCGAAAGGGAGAGGGGTGACAAGTAGCTTGGTTCCAAGTTGGCCTGGCCGCAATAAATTAAGAGATATTTTCCGATGCTTGCACCTTCAATGTCTCTCATCTCTTCGATACTGTCGCTCTTGCATATCCTTCTCGCTCCATGTCTCTCTACTTCTCTCTGCGCTCTATTTTTTCCTTCACTAGGGGCAATTATGGCTTTCCCATCCCACACTTATTACCCTTGTAGGACCTTCAAACTTTAAAATTTGTGAGGTCCTTATCCCAATTAATTCTCCAACTGGGGATTTATCCCCAATTTTCATAGAGTAAAGCTAGTCCGTCCACGGTCCACCGAGGTCTTTGTTTGCATTTTCCACCCTTCACTTGCAACTTTTTAGTTTTGAAAAGATTTAGTATAAAGTGCCAAGAACTTGTCACCTTTCTTCCATTGTTAATTTTTAAGAGATTAAACAATTTAATTAAATTATTTTAAAAATATTTATATTTATTATTTTTAAACTAATTTATCAACCTCATGAACTTATGTGTAACGCAATATTACACATAAATAAATAAATTTAAGTAATATATTTATCTCCATTAATCCTTTTTTTAAAAAAAATTTAATTGGCTTATATGTTAAAAATTGAAGATAATACTAAGTTACTTAAAAATCAAATAACAATCTGTTCATTTGTATAAAATAAATTTTGGGAAAGTGTTTTTAATTAAAAAATATGGTTTGGACATTTGAAACGATAATTTTAGAAAAGCTACTTTTTTCAAATTTTTCTGCTTTTATCACTACCATATTGCTCAACCAAAATATCATTCTTATTTCCCTCATAATAAATTAAATTTTGTCTATTTATACAATTTTCACATTAGCTTATGTCCTTTTTAGTAATTTAAATATGAAAAGTGATTATGATAACAAATATCCAAATACTCTCATTTTATCAAAATTACATAATTACCCTTACCTTGGGAGGGGGGGGAATCATTTACCCCATGCTGTAATGTAACTCAGATACTAGGACTAATGCTATTAAAAGGTTAAAGTCATCAAATAACTCATTACTTACTATTTTTTATAATTTTCATTAATTGAGGTTTATCATTTTTTGAATATGTTCCTCAAACCCACATCATTTAGAAAGGGATAAAGTCGGAAAAATTATGACTTAAACTGCAATTCATTAGTTGGTAATAATTGGTAGTTAGTATCTTATAATAAAGACTAAAGGAAGCAGAGTGATTAATGATAAATAATTGATACGTTAAGTAAAATTCCTAAAAATGATAAAACCTTTCTTATATATATACCTAAAATTTTATAAAATAATTTAAAATAAGTTAATTTAAATATCCTTCCGCAACCAAATACGGCCAATTCCTTTGGTGAATTTCTGTGGTCCCTAGTTGGTCCGTGCATAAACTGCATATGATGTGATATCACAATCGCATTCTTATCACATGTCACTTAAACCAATTATTTACATCCACACATCATCGAGACCGTCCAATGATTTGGCATTACAATAATGCAATTGGCAACACATTTTTTTTTTTTTTTGCAGAGATTGAGAGATTGAGCAGAGCAACAAGAACGTACAAAACGATAAAATTGACATTAAACATAAGAAAGGAGCAACTTAGTCTACCAGTACATGATCTCATCTCCAAGCCAACACAGAAAAAAAAAGATAGATAGATCAACCAGAAAGAAACCCAACAACGTACAGGAGCAAAAAAAAAAAAGCAGAACAAAAGATAGCCAAACTAAAATAAGAACCACACATCCCAATCTCGATCTGCTTGATTAATTCTGTCGTGGAAGTTTCCCGTGCAAGCCACGAAAGCAGCCGAGACGACCAAGTCTGCCATAGTAGCCCAT
>JANTPZ010146858.1:0-19580 GCA_025593235.1 Vachellia pachyceras
GTGTGATTCTATACAATTTTACAAACCCAGGGAAAAATAATTGAAAATGGACCTAGATTTCTACTTCGAACGGAGAAAGAAACGAATCAATGTAGAGGATTGAGGAAGAAGGAAGAAAGCAACGAGATCGGAATATGAACACGACTCATCTTGCTTCTTCTCTGCTCAGCTACCATAGCAAGCCTAGAAAGATATGACTTTGCGTAAATTCATCGACAGGTTGAAGCACCCTGAAGTGGAGAAGAAGATTGTGAAGGAGGTGAGCGAAAAATCCGAAGCTCCTGTGTACGATGGAGTGAAAGATATGACTTACACCCACGCGGCGTTGAGCGAGATCCGTTTAGCTATCCAGTGTTTCAGGCAGGACCAAGGATTGTCTGGGGAAGGAGATGGTGTACTTGTAGAAGAAGGAGCAGCAATGCCATCAAGAGAGAGCTGTCGGTTTGAAAAAAAAGAGAGAAGAGCACTCAATAACACGTACACGATGATTTGAATTTGAAAGGGGGCGCTCAACTGCCCTACGGCCCCCTTTTATTCATAAAGGGTGCGATAGGGTGCCCTACGGCGCCTTTTTACTCATAAAGGGCGTCGTAGGGGCGCCCTTTTCCTCATAATAAGGCGCTATAGATATACTTTCAGTGCCCTATCCTGGTATAGAGCGCCTAAAGGTGCCAAAATTTTCAAAAATGCCAACGCCTTCACTTTTTACTCCCTTTTTTAAAAAAAGGACGCGAATTACAGTAGTAAAAAGTATATTCTGTAGTAGTGGGCTATTAGTGTTGGTCAGAAAGAAATGGGGCGTTATCTCTATAATGAAACCCCATTGGAGGTTCTCAAACCGCAAAATGGCTATCTAGGTTCTCGTCTTCTCCGCGCATGTTTCGAAACTGGTGAACTTGGTAATTAAACCCACCTTCCCAGCTCTTAACTGGCAAATTCCCCAGCCCTACATACAAATATAAAAGTACATTGATGCCTTGCTTTGTTGGTAGGGTTATTAATTATTTGATTGATAAATAGTACAAGATCAGTAGATCCAGGGGTTCATAACTATATCACTGAAGCGAAATATCGGTAGCTTCCCTCTAGCCAGAAGTGATAAGTCAATACTTATATTTATTTTATTGCCTATCTAATTTTGTTTGTTTGTTTTCCTTCTCGTTATTTCTCATCTTGCCATGACCATAATAAACAGATATTGCTTTGCATCTACTTGAACAATGTGAAGATATCATCTTTACCGCAGACCACACGGAGTGGACACCACTTGAGAGTATAGCTTTCCTGCCTTCTGCAGTTGAGAGTGCTAGTCAACTTGGATTCTGGAAAAGATGGATTTCTCCCTGTGAGTTTCCCTACTTTCTGTACAGCAGCCTGTGAAACAAGTGTAATGACATGCCTAACACAAAAATAAAATACTACTTGCGATCCTTAATATAAGACCAAGATGATAAATTTTTTGAGATTAAGGAAATTACTAAATTATTTTAAACTATTTATATTTATCATTTTTTAAACTAATTTGCTGCGGTTATAAATCGATATATAATATAACGATACACGTTAATATTTTAGAGAAATCATGTAAAATATGCAATAATTAACTACTATTTCCTATATTTAATATAAGAGTTACTTAACTAATTTGAGTATACTAAAGAATTTGGTTAAGTTAGTTATTTGTAATGAATATGAGATAATTTTCCAAAAATATCTTTTAAATCATGACTGCCCTTGGATGGAATTCACTTAATATGTATAACCAATAAGGATACTTTAGAGAATGCATGATAAATTTAAGAGACAAACTGGATTGAGTATTACATTAAAAACTAAACTCAACTTTCAAAAATTTAAGAGACAAAATGGATTGAGTATTACATTAAAAATTAAACTCAACTTTCAAATAGCTCTTATCTTAAGGATTGAAGATATGATTTAGTAATTTCTTTAATCTCTTCTAATTAGTCAATTAGGTATTATATTAAGGATTGGAGGTAGTAAGTTGAAATGAGGAGACTAAGATGATGTTTATCATGAATTGTTTGCTTGTGCATGATTAAGTATTTTGTGATTCATTAGAACTAAACAGGGGAAACACTGAATAATAAATAAAAGGGAATCACTTTTTCTTCTAACTACTTTCTGTTTTACCTTAAATGACACTCATTTTTGTCTATTTCTCTTCTCTCTATTTTCGGTGGAAGTTATACATGTACCATTAACCACAAGTGATAATGTTTATGTGGTGGACATTCAACAAGAAGGCGACAATAGAAGGTTTCAAGGTATGCATACTTAGAGAGAGCGTTTGTGTGTAACAAACCCAAGCTTACTTCTAAATTCTCTCAAACGATTTAAAAATGAAGTAAAAATATGATTACAGAGGTCAAGATATCTCAGAACCTCAACTATTAAACTCTCTCTAGTGCCACTATTTACTACTGAGTGCTAAATGTTCACACATTGTGGGCTTATATCCAAATTCTTATTCATCATGATATAGTTTCAGGTAGAATGCATTACTTAAAATTTTTAACAGATCGCTTGCAACATGGCATGGTCTACTACACTCGTTCATCTCTAATGTCTATAGTTTCTTAGGTACACCAAATCAAATGCTAACTTAATTTCCTTTAGAAATTTCATAGCTTGTATGTTTTTAAATCTCATAAACACAGCCTAGAGATAGTTACACGTGAGTTGTGAATGCTTATAGGAGTGAAGGAAATATATGAGCTGAAGTTGTTGCAAGCACAAGTCTCTCAAATTCTGAAACTACTTTGTCAAAGGGCACCTCTTTTAGAAAAGCAACAACATCGAGTAGTTATACGTACACTGCGCGTTGCGGCCACAGAAGGGCTTGTTGATTTTTTGTCTGAAGTATCAAAAACAAAGCCACAATTACTCCTGTCCACTCCGGGTGTATTAATAAAATGGAACACTTTCTTCTGGGCTATTGAATACCGTCAAGCTGAGGTTTTCAGCCTAATCCACAAGTATTGCTTCAAGAATTTAGTAGCATCTGTAGTAGAACCCTCTGGACGTTGCATGTTGCATGTGGCAGCCGAACTATCTCCTTCTAACCAACTTAACCGTGTCTCCGGTGCAGCTTTTCAGATGCAAAGAGAAATGCAATGGTTCAAGGTTAGAAATATATATATATATATATATGAATACATAAATGTATGCATATATAATTATTTTTATGTATTTTTATTAAATAAATGCATGCAGGAAGTTGAAAGCGTGGTTTCTCTTGGAGTAAGGATATCTAAAAATAAAGATGGTGAACGACCAGAAGACATATTCAAAGAAACCCACAAAGATTTAAGGGATGCAGGAGAAAAATGGATGAAGGATACAGCATCTTCTTGTTCTGTTGTTGGTGCTTTGATTGTTACCATCATGTTTACAGCGGCTTTTATTGTTCCAGGTGGGAACGATCAAAATACTGGCTACCCAATGTTTTTGAAAGACAAGTTATATATACTTTTCCTAATCTCAGATGCACTGTCATTATTTTCTTCAACAACTTCTGTGCTGACATTTTTAGGGGTTTTAACCTCACGCTATGCTGATGGAGACTTCCTCAAATCCGTACCAAAAAAGTTGATCATAGGCCTTTCTACACTCTTTTTGTCCATTTTGACCATGATAGCAGCATTTTGTTTATGCATTATTCTCATGCTAAAGCATACATACCCATGGTCTTATCTTCCTGTTATTATCATTGCCAGTGTCCCCGTGACCCTCTTTGTATTGTTACAATTCCCTCTTCTTCTTGATGTGATTTCTTCTACTTGTGGCCCAGGCATATTCAAGAGAAATGTAAAATGAGCCCTTGGCCATGAAATCTATGTGCACGAGGTTATTATCCCACTACCTATATGTTTCTATTGAATAATACATGTTTTTTTTGCAAGTCTCGTGTGTGTATTTGTTTAGCACTTCAAAATGCAAGACAAATAACTTGTTCATAGGAGATGTTATGTGCTTAAGTAATTCAATTGATATACTTTTTCCTACGACACCAACTCTATATATTATTTATGTCTGGAGTAGTTAATATGGCTTGAACTCTTGTATTGAGTGAGTTTATAGATTTGGTTCACCAATAAGAGCCATTCTTTAAAAGTGGTTGCAATAAATTATCTAATATTCCTTCGTTATGGAAAAGTCATAAAAATATTAAATTAAGGTATCAAAAGGGGATATGAAAGAGTAACAAGGAAAATTGTAGTTCATAGGACAATGTCTAAAAAATAAATGCTAGATATATTCTTTTTCCTCTTATTTATTTGGAGGCTAGCAAGGCCAAGGCTATGTGCATGTTTATTAATAAGCAAAGGAGCCTAGGAGTATGCGAATGAGAACGAGACGAGGTAGTCAAACTGAGATCTAACTCATGATTTGAGGATAGGGAAGGTTAACTGTCAACGTTATTGTTGACTGGGGGGAGTTTGAGTGAGTGTGAGTGAGTGGGGAGGAGAGTGGAGAAAAGAGAGAATATAAGAAGTCCTAGGTTTGCACAAAAAACAATTAAGATAAATTAAATAAAAAGGTGGGTTGATGGGTTATGTGGGGTCGAGCCGGCGAAGGTGCAGGCTACTTCTTGCAACCCACGGACTGATCTATTTTCTCAATTGTACTTATGTCTATGAGAAAGGAAAGGTGAAAGTCTTCACGTATTTGATATTTTCTTTTCAATTATATCATTTCTGTAGGCCCTTTCTATAAGAAAGGAAGAAGAATTGAGTGAGACTTATTAGAGCTATAATTTTATGAGAAGTTGATCCGCTGAATGCATTAATTACTCTTATATTGAGTGACCTTATATATTGGTTCACCAATGATAGCCATTCTTTAAAAGAAGTTGAAACAAATTATCTAATATTCCTTGTATATGGAAAAATCATAAAAATGTTAAAGCAAGGTATCAAAAGAGGATAAGAAAGAGTAACGAGGAAATGTAGGTCATAGGACATGTATGTCTCAAAAATAAACACTAGATATATTCTTTTTTTTCCTCTTCTTAGCTAGCAAGGCCAAGGCTCTGAGCATGTTTATTAATAAGCAAACTAATCAAGTAATAGAATAGGATTTGGAAAATGGCCATAGCCAAGTTCAACTTGCTAATGTTAGCACGTCTTAATTCCAATTAATCAGTAGTGTAATGCCACTTGTTCTCTTGTTCTTTGTTAAATTCAACTCTTGTAATTAATATTAAAGTCAAGGATTAAGGCCAAAAACATTCACTAGATATTCAATATATGTGCAAAATAAAATCCTAATATGCACATATAAAATTAATTAAAATTATGTCCACAAGCCATGCATGTTATAAAATGGACTTCCCACGATTCAACATTGATTTAAGTGGAAAGCATTTTCCACTTGACCATAAATCATTCTCTCTAGTGCCTCTTCTATCATCTATATATATATATATATATATATCTATTGTCTTCCCATTTCAAAAGTTGATTTATTCTAGTATTTTTTTAAACTTGAACTGTTTTCTTTAGAAACCCTCACCTGATTTGGCTACGGTTTTCTCTTTACATAATAATGTCCATATTAAAATTGATTCTTGAACTGTGTCGTTATTGTTATCAGTTTCTATTAAAAAAAATTGATTCTTGAAAAATATTTCATCGAACAATCAACAAATTCCTCAATTCCTAGTTGATTCACTTAATTTCCCATACAAAGAAAACCTTCTTTCCATTAATAATGGAAAGGTGAAACTGAAACTCCTTTAGAGTTTAATATTTTTACTTCGGCCAATGTACATACTTAGTCCTGTTTTAGATTAATTAGGTCCCAATCAAGATATAAGATAGTGCTTAAATCTTTATAACTTCCACCCAAAATTAATAGACTTTTAGGATGCATTCTCTTCAACCATATGCATTAATTAAAAAAAAATATGATTTAGCCTAATGAAAATCATTTTTCGTTCCAGTTTGTCTTTTCCTTACTAATATTTGTTTTAATTTTCCTTAAATTAGATAAATTAAATGAGTTAAATATTATTTTAATCCCTCTTTTTTGTCATATGAATCACTTTGGTCTCTTAGCTTTTCATTTGAATAAAAATGGTTCTTCTCTTCGGTAAAGTAAGTGAATAACTAATGCGCCATTTGTTACAAAGGAAGTGAAGCTAAAAGTTGAATAGGGGTGTGAAGTGAAAATTCACACCATTTGGTAAAAAGAAGCCCATCTCCGTGTAAGCGGCAGTCCCATCAAATTTTGGAACCATCACTTCTATAGTGCCTCTAGGGAACCGAGTTCTAGTTCTTGAGAATTGGGGTTGTGGCCATTTTGCCCCCTTGGAAAAACACCACGAAGGAGGTTGATGAAGACAATGAAGGACGACATTATGCAACAAGAATGAGGTTGAAAATTATATTGTATGCCAACCTAATCAAGGAAAAAAAATTATATTGTATACCAACCTAATCAAGGAAAAAAAATTATATTGTATACAAACCTAACCTAACCTAACCATATACATCACTCCTTTTATCATTTTACAACCAACATATTCACTGTCTCCTTCTGGTACACTTTAGTTTGGGCCTCCTTGTTCACCACACTCATGGGGTTCAAATTCTCGTAACTGACTTCCTTCTTTATATCTTCCACCTTTTGAATCTCCTTCCTTCTGTAACCACAAGAACTATAACTGCAGCAACTCTTCCTCTCCATTTCTGATTCTTCAGAGTTTTTCAAACACTTAATTGAAGTTTTCACTTTTCATCATCTTAAACCTAGATAAGTGAGAAATTTTATGTCTCGAATATTTATTATTATTTATTTATTTCCTCAATATAGTATTTAAGGAGATTCCTACAATATCGAATTAATTTGAATTTTGTTTAATACTTCTTTACTTTTACTTTAGAAATTTGTCCAATCACTAGCCCTGCCTTCGGCATCCCCCTCCTTGCGGTTAAAGTAACGACTTCGAGCACAACCATCTCCCAAATTGTGACGGGCGGTGTGTACAAGGCCCGGGAACGAATTTACCGTCGTATGGCTAATCGGCGATTACTAGCGATTCCACCTTCATGCAGGCGAGTTGCAACGAATCCATTTTTGGTTTGGATATTCTTTAAAAAACTCCACAAGTCTAGGTGGAATTTTTCAATTCTTTCCATTTAGAATTTGGTTGGGATCCCTAGGGAAAAGGATCAAGTTGGCCCTTGTGAACAGCTTGATGCACTATCGTGATTGCTCATTTTGACGACTTAATTTTATCATATGATTCTATTTTATCATACAAATCTCTACTCTACCTTCTTAGAGTTCAGAACATGAAACTTTGGTTTCATTCGGCTCCTTTATGGAAGAGATTAACCAATGGAAGATGTAAAAAAATGCCATCCATAACGCTGTTCACCGGGGCTTTGGTCTCTGGCTTTCCTGTCATCAGGTCATCAACTTCATTGACCTTCCGGGGCGGGACAAGGAAAGGGATATAGCTCAGCAATAGTTTTACATGATTTTTCTATTAATATAAGATAATAAATTAATAAAGAAAGCAAGAAATCAAACATGGAATCAAGTTCCTAACATAAAACAGGGTTAAGTTTAAATCATTAAGCGTAAAACAATTTTTTTATCAAAAGTAAAATAAAAAATAAAAAAATAAAGAAAGAAATGGGCCAACTCAAATGTTGGCAGGTTGAAATTGGAATAATCCACGTTGGCAAACCCACCCCAACCCGTAGGCACAACTTATATTACCAAATTTAGAAGCTTCTAAAATTTTCAATAAAATTCAATTAGCTAGAAAAACTACACATAAGCTCTCTAAAATTTAGTATAATTTCAATATAATCTTGGTTCTTAATCTTTAAAATGTAAGACCTAAGCCCTTATAGCATAGGAAGTCACCTAAAATCCAAATAATTGCCACGCGGTATCATATATTTCTATCACTTTATTGCATTCCCCCTTGCTAGGCAAATGGTTGTTGTTGATATGGTATGCACTCTGATAAAAAATATAAAAAATAGATAATTAATTTATAAAGATTAAAAAAATCATTGGTAAAAAATATTAAGAAAATCATATAAGTTAGTTATTTATACCTACTATGTGTTAATTTCCCTAAAATTTCCCATTTTTGTCAGCCTAAAATACTCTATTTAATCATTACTCCATTGATGAACTTTTCTTTAATATATGCAACATATAGGAATAGTATGAGAAAATTTATAAATTTAAAAAGGAAAATGGATTGATGTTTTATATTTATAACTTGAAAAAACCCCTTCAATAGCTTGAATTTAGCAAGTAAGCGTACAATTTCTATTTGAATCACATCACATCATATCGTATTAGCTTGAAAAGGTAAGCATTTCAAGTTTTGATTCATGATCACCACTTTTTTGTTTGTGTCTTTTGAAAAGGTATGCCCTAAATATACAAATGATGCCCCAACACACCTGTGCGTCTCTCGTTCATTCTTTTTTTCTTTTTTAAGGGCTTGTTTAGAAGCTATTTTGAAAATAGCTTTTACAGATTTCGAGGTAAAATCTAGGTTTTGGACAATAGATTTTGGAAAATAGCTTTTACAGATTCCGAGGCAAAACCTAGGTTTTGAAAAGTGATTTAGGACTTGTTTGGAAACTCTTTTTAGAATAGCTTTTACAGATTTCGAGGCAAAACTTAGGTTTTGGAAAATAGCTTTTACAGATTCCGAGGCAAAACCTAAGTTTTGAAAAGTGATTTATGTTTGGGAAGTTATTAGCTTTTACGGATTCCGAGAAAAAAGTTGGTATGATAGAGGAAAGAGAAAGAATGAAAAGTAGGAAAGAAAAAAGAAAAAGTAAGAAAGATGAAAGAAAAAAAGAAAAAACTGGAGAGAGGAAAGGGAAAGAAAGAAAAAAAAGTAAAAAAAATAAAAAATAAAAAAAAGTAGAAAGAGAAAAAAGTAGGATAATGCCATGTAAGCGGTAGTCCCATTAGATTTGGGAAGTATCACTTCTATCACTTCCCTAGGAGGCTGATGAAGACAACGAAGGACGATAGTCTCCAACAAGAACGATGGAAGACGGTGACAACTCTGTTGAGAACAATGATGACGACTCCATTGAGGACGGTGGCCACGATTCCATGGTGAACGACGGCGAACGGTTCTGACTCTTATTTTGTCTTCTCCATCCTTCGATCTGCAACCTGGCTTTAATTTGTATCCCTCAGCGATAACAGCAACTCGTCTGGACCGGTGGAGGTGCGACTCAACCATGTGACGATTTGGGTCCTCAATTTCTCTGGGTTTAGATTTTTTTTAGTTTCCTTTAATTTGTAAATTAGGACAAAGTATTGCTTCTTGGAGCTATCATTATTGTCAAAGGCGTTTAGTGGGTTGACTTTCGGACGACGGTGGTGGTCACATAAATATATGGGACGGTGGATCTGATGGCCTGTTGATGCCCGGAGGTGGAAGAAATTTGTTTCAGTTAAAGGATATTTTAGTATTTTTATATTATAAATATATATTGTAAAATCAAAGAGGCGGTGGATGGAGAGCAAAAATATATAAAAGGGGAAAACTACCTCAAAATACCCTAAATCGAAAATTAGAGTATTGGACCAATTTTTTAATAAAATAATTTATTTATTTATTTCTTTCTTAATATCAATTTGATCCTAATGTAAAAATTAGGATATTACAAATGATGCAATAGGCAAAACTTCAAGTAAGTGATTCTTGATGAGGAAGGGGACGTGTTCAAGAAGGTTTATTGGATGTCTCTATATGAATATATGGAGATGGATCCAAGATTCAAAACTATTTTCCACCAAGCTATGGCTGATTCATCAATAATGCATATGAAGGGTGCACTTGAAACATATAAAGGATTTGAGGGAATGTCAACACTTGTTGATGTGTGTGGTGGTATTGGCCAATGCCTCAAAATGATAATCTCCAAGTACCCTCCAACTGAAGGCGTAAACTTTGACTTGCCACGTATTGTACAACATGGCATATCCCATCCAGGTAATGTACGCACATGCACACATTCATGTGCTACCTGTAAACACTATTATGTGGAAAATGGTAAAATTACTTGGTCAGTTGTTATTAACGGTTAGTGAGGTTGTTAATGACAACCGAACCAGCTACTATTATGACTTGATAATAATTTTACCAATTTTTAAGATATTTTGTTCATTAATTCTTCTATTTGAGACTTGATTGTAAATTTTCCAATGATCTATATATTTTGATGCAACACGTTAAAAATTTTGTTGTTCAACGTTATTTTTTAACGGTTAGAAAGACTTTACTCTTTTTTTAGAACTTCTAAAGTCACATTGATAAAAAAACTCTTAAGATACCTTTTTTACACTATTTCAAAAAATCCAAGGACTTAATGATATGGATTTGTAAAATACAAGATTTCCAATCCTAGCATGAAAAGGAGGGAAATTGATACTCAATTTCACAACTCATAGACGGAAACTTCGGTGACATAATTAAACATTAACCCATTAATCAATTAAATTATATAATTTTCAAAACTCATACGCAACTTTTTTTCTTTGATTTGAGCTTATAATAATATATATTTTCTTTGGGAATTGAAGGAATGAAGCATGTTGGAGGAGATATGTTCAAAATCATTCCACAGGGCGATAATAACCTGATGAAGGTGATCAGTTTATAACACTATTAATCAATCAATTTCACAGAAATAGTATTTGTTCCTGGCTAGGTTTGTTGGTAATGATCACAGTTAAGCTATATATATTAATGTCTTGCAGTTCATAACTCATAACCGGGGAGATAAAAGCTGTATACAACTCTTAAAGAACTGCCATAGATATCTGAATAATGAAGGGAAGCTTATTATTATTAACTTGATAATAATGCCAGAACTACCTAATGGAAGCGACTAATGTAAGCTTGCTTCCATTTTTGACAACTCCATGTTCCTTCATGCTGGTGGGAAGGAGAGAATCGAGAAAGAATTTGAAGCTCTTTGCAAAGCTAGTGGTCTTTCTAGCTATCATGTTGCAACTCATCTTCCTTCCGCTGCTTTGGGAATCATTGAGTTTTATAAATAAAGTAGATGGTTCTGGTTATGTACTGTACTTTATATTATGTATCATACAAATGGGTCAAATAAAAGATAATATAATATTCTGTCAGCAGAAACTCCAAAAGAATATTATATTTCTTCACTTTGCTTGTGCACTATCACTATGTCATGGTTCTACCCATGCCACTAGAACACACGCACTTACGTAATGTATGCGGTTTAATGTTGGGTGGTTGTAGTAGATGTGTTGAATTACATGTTATGTGTTGCATGGGGTTGTAATTGTTTATTTTAAATGTGTGCCGTTGTCTTATGTGCGACTATTTTTATATACGTATATTTTCACAGTTAATATAATAGATCATCCTATCATCTGTGTAGCGTATTATAGACTTCTGTTGCAAAATATGGTCATATCTTTAAATATTGCCTTGCAAAAGCATATGTATTATTATAATGGAGTCAATTATGCTTGAGGTATATGAAGCTTTGAATGTGGATACCTCTCCTAATAGAAATTCAAATATTGGTTTACCACGTTAAAGGACTAGTTCATTTCATTAAATCTAACCCTTCCTGTTGACCTAGTCTTTTGGTTATAGATAAAAGAGATGGGGAGTAGCCCTTTTTTGCACAAATATCCTTTTATTAGAGGTAATATTATTCAAAGTACTATTAGACAATAAACGCGGACTCTTCTCCCAGTGAAAATACAAACCTTGGTTCACTACTTTATTAAAGACTAATCCCTTCCGCTAGACTCAATCATCAGTGAAGTAGCCAATTTTGTATGTTTTATAAATAACAATATATTTCTTGGACCAACTGTTCCTCTTATTTTGGACATGGCCCTTTGTTAAGCTGGCAGTGAAAGCTATTTGAGCTGGGCCTAGTTATGTTGGCACATAAATCATATACTTAGGTATCAATCATATACTTATTTTCCTCTATTTAATTACTTCTTTAATTAGGAGTTGGATCTAGAGCCACAAAGCAATCCTTTATAATATAAAGAATTAATTTTTAAATGTATGAAGTGCTTACATTTAATACTTAACAATACCTTAAAAGAATTGTCTTGGATTGCTTCTAATAGAAATATACACTTTTTTGGAATAAAAAAATATACACTTTTTTTTTCTGTTCAAGATTTCCTCCTGTTTGGTTTTCTTAAAATTATTTTAAAGTATGATTAAACACTCCATACTCTCTCTTTTTTCATCAGTTTATTGTCCCATGAGTTTTCCTTAACAACAACCAGAGCACATTGTAATTAGATATGCGTTTTTAGTTTTTTAATTAATTAATTAATTAATTGAACTCATGCAAAGAGCTGGTAGTGGAACAAGTTGCATTAGGCCTAAAAGATGCAAAGCCCAACCTTATTGTAATGACTGAATTAATTCCAAGATAAGGCTATTATATACCTTATTCACAGTTCCTTTTTCCCCTTCTCCTTGCTCACAAGAAAAATAGTGTGTTACCAGCGGGAGTTAAATATAATGGAAATAATTAGTTTTTCATAACCTAGTAAAGTAAGATTGGAATTTTGATGTGATCACATTTAATACTCGAAAGTGCATTGAACAAGATCGCATCAAGTAGGGGGATACATATTTTAAACAAAAAAATAAAGAATAGTGTGTTATAATCTTGGTATTAAAATTTAACCCGAGTTGTTTGGTCAAAACTATGAATCAATCTCCTTACATTGAACCTTTATGAAAATTCAGTTGCATATATGGTAGTTCAGTTGCACATAACGTAAAAGTGCAGTTGTATTTTGTAAAATGTCCCATGTTGCAAATAAAATTTTAATGAGAAATTTATCCTCAATTTTAATCTTTTTCTTCCTTTTTATGTTAACATCCAGGTGTATTATCGCCAAAAAAAAAGATGCAGATTTGGTCCAGAATTTCCCATTCAAAAGTATTGGGTATTTGGAAGTTTATTTTCGGTTTAATATCCCCGAAAATTTTCAAACTTTGCCAATAGTCATTAACCATATTAACGAAGAACATTTGAAAAATAATGAAAATATTTTAAAAAAACACATCATGAATGATTAGAGAAAGTAAGAGGTTGGAGCATCTTGTGTAGTGAAGAGAAAATCAAAAAGGCAATTTCCCTATTTGGTTTAAAGTAGAGAAGGGAATGTGTGGTTAATTAAAGGTAGGTGAGGGAAGATTATGAGATGAGGGTAGGATAGATATTTTAATAATTATTGTTTGTTTCAGAAGGGAATGTGAAGGGAGCAAATTCTTAGTTAACAATTATACCCTTGTCATTTTATTTATATTTTTATTTCCTTGTGTTCATTATATTTATATTAAAATAATCATTTTGTAAAATGTTTGAATTAGAAAAAGGCATTGCTGGAATTAAAATCATCATTTTGATAAAATAAATTTATATAATTTTTAAAAGATAATAATATTAATTTTAACATGTTATTTCTTCTTTAATGATGTTATTGTATTAAAAACATTTTTCGATGAGAGTGGATTTTCATGATGAAAGTGAACAATGACATATGGGAAAAATAGTTGACAAAAAAAAAAGGAAAGAGAAAAAGTTGGAGGAAAAAAGAAATAAAAAATTTAAAACATTAGGGTAAGGATGGAATATTATAAAATCGTCATATGTAATTTTGGAAGGATGAAGAAAAGTTTCCCACGCCCTCAAAAAAAACCCCAATTTTGGGGGTGAGAAAGGAGAGGTACCACAACAAGACAAAAATTTTACACCCCCTCCCCTCCCCTCCATTTTTTTTAAACCAAATAACTAAATTAGTTACCCTTCCCAAACCCATCCCCCTCCAAAAAAAAAAACCCCAACCAAATAGATCCTTAATGCCTCTTAAATCCAGTAGTAAAATCTTCATTTTTATTGTTCTTTGGCAGACATAAGCTCCTTTTTCATATGTTGGTCTTCTTATATACTCAGTGTATTTGGTCTACTGACAATTAAACTTAACTTTGGATAATAATTGAGGTAATATTGTCATGATTTAAAAACTTTCAAGGTGTTATTAAATTTAAAAAAAGAGTTGGTACCTAAAGCTCATAAGTGAAAACTTCCAAGATAAATTTATACCTTAATTCTTTTTTTTTTTTGGAATTCGTAGTGATTTTCTATAATTTAAATTTTTAAGTTCTTGCCTTATAAATTGGTAAAAAAAAGGCATTTTTGATTATTTTTTGAAACTTTACACAAGATTTTCAATTTGCATCTTGAATGAGTAAAATTGCATTTTCAAACCTCCCTCTTCTAAATTGGAGGTGATCCTTCTTATAATAGCTCTGCAGCTAGTTTTACCATTTTTCTTATAGTCGCTCAAATTTGATCGGTAGGAGCTCAAAGAAACTGCCTTTTCTAAATTCTTTATAAATTAGTATTATCCAATTATAATACTTACTACATTGACAAAAGGAGTATAAATTTGGGGGAGAGAATAAAATTTTGATAGTAATATATCCTATTTATTAACTTCAACTAATTGAATTGTGTAGACAAAAAAGTTCGTTAAAATTGATTAACTGTGATAAATATGCAAAAAAATGGTTCTTGTTTTCTAAAAACACCCATATTTAGAAAATGTAAGTATAAGAGAGAATGAGTTGGAAAATGAAATGATGACTGAAAAAATGGTGGAAAAAAGAAATGATTAAGAATGAGTTAAAATTAAAACAAAATTAAATGCTTAGATAAACTCAAATTTTAAAAAGTGACAATACCTTTCACAAATTTTCTTTGGGCTGAGCCCTTTCACAAACTTAAAACTTGCACTCTCTTACCCATAATATAAATTACTTTAAGTAATTCATTATAATTAACAAAGGATAATTAATTTATTAAATCCATCAAGAAAAGTTTCCAACTCTAACATATTAAATGATGTTTCAAAAGAAAGAGAAAAATATAAATAGTCGTATATCAGTATATCTCAAAGGTAGAATTGACATATATACAACACGTATTGGGCCACAATCCCCTGCAGTACGGTTAATAACTATACGACACGTATGCTGCATGTGGTTAAATACGTTGATGAGATATTTCATTTAACAGCCCACAACCATCACCAACCTAATCGCATCCATGCCCTACCTCTGTACCCTCCATGACTCTTCTGCACCTGCCCACCCCCACACAAAAAAGGCACACTCTTTCCAAGTTAGATTTCTTTTTCACATCACAAAGCAGATATTTACCATGCTTATATTTTTTTTTGGTGAAATGTACCATGCTTATATTTTTCTACGAGAGTTTGGACCCATAAATTATCCGTTTAAAAACGTAGAAAAGTATTTTTAGGCAAGTCGAAGTAAATATGTGGAGGAGATTGTCTCATTTTGTGAAAAAACACTGTTAAACGTATTTTAAGATGTTAATAAACTTTGCCAATTAGACACAAAGTAATCATCCCTTGTATACTCATTTTCTTATCACCGTTATCAAAATGATGACTAGCGTCAATTTGAAAACTGTGAATATGGTTAGATGACGCAAGAGCAATGTAAACATTGAGATTTATTTTTAATATATTTTATGAAGAATTTAAGTAAAAATTTAGTGAGTTTAAAATTAACAAATGAATGATGCAAAATAAATCACATAATACTACTATATACTTAATTTTTTGAAAGTTAGAGGATGCTGAACCCTCTAACTTACGCATAGGTCCGCCCATGAGCAAGAGTGACAGAGGTTTTACACTTCAAGAAAAAATATTAATGAATAATTATACACGGGAATGCAAAAAATATTTAATAGGGCTACATCTAATTAAGTTCAACAATTTTCCAATACGACCAAATGAAATAATTACATAAAAAAGATAATACTCATAGAATTTTGGAATGTGATTTATTTTAATGATAAAATTTTTGGAAAACAAAATTCAATGTTTTCCCTTAATATATTTCTATCGAATGTGTGGAAGGGTTTGCTACTCATATTAAATAAAGAGCTTAGAGTGCAGAGTATGTTATAGGACAGAGATATAAATTGGACAATTAGACATTGACATGCAAAATCACAATATCATTGCATTCAACAAAGCAAAATGTTTCTATTTCTCCAAATTGCATTAACATAATGATAATTCCATGTAACAACAACACATGTGCATCTTAATATGATTGAGTAATGGTTATCTTTAACCAAGAAACAAAATGATTGAAATTAAAATCAGACAATCTAATAGATGATTAAACATCTAAACCACAGAGATTTAACATAGTAGTGGAGGAATAAGCGCTCAAGAGCTTCTTCTTCTTCTTCTTTTTGGTGAAAACAAGAGCTTCTTCTTCTGTGGAACCAAATTGACACCATCCTAAAACATTTGAATGATGTTTCCTAAGGGCAATATTTTGCCTTTTTCTCAAAAAAAAAATGAAAGGGTTTGCTACTCATCTAAAGGATGCTACTCTAGTTTCAAATGCAATAAAAGCAATGTTATTAAATCCGGATCGGTGACTGGACCGGACAAAGTAATATGTTAAGGGTCAGTGGTCAGAGCGGAATCAAACCGGGGTTCAGACATGTGAGGAATAAAAAAATTAAAAAATAAATCTCATCGCACATTAACATAATCACACCATCTAAAATTGAAAATTACAAAAAATAAGTAGTAAATTTAATTATTAACAAAGTAACAATTACAAAATCAATCATATACTTATAGTTGATCTATTATCCAACATTATTTACATTTTCAAAATATTTATCCTAACAAAATTTCAAAATATATATGGTAAATGCTTTTGTTTTTATTTTTTTAACTTTCAAATTTTAAATTTTAAAAAATAATCCTTTTTTAAAAATAATTAAAAAGATGAGTAAATATATACGAGACAATAAGTCTTTGTGGGGAAAGGGTTTTGTTTTTTATTTTTTACCTTTCAAATTTAAAAAAATTAGTATTTTAGTTTTTAAAAAAATTGAAAAAATAAGTAAGTAATTTGGTCGACCCACCAAACCCAACGGGTCGATCGGGTTGACTCCGGGTCAATCCATGTTGCACCGGATTGACTCAACCGGGTCAAAACGAAACCTATACCGGACTAGAGGCCGGGTCGTCGATTTTTGGCTTGACATGGCCGGTCCGGTTCAGGTTTAATAACCTAAATAAAAGGTAAAAGGCTTTGCTTTTATAATAAATATAAGACCTTACTTCATCTTCTAAATTCGCATTTCATCTGAGTTTTAATATAAGAAGGTAGAAAAATAATTTATAAATATTGATGAATTTAGTTAAAATAATTGTTTTGGTAAAAATATGTATTGATTTTTCTAAAATATTTGTGCAATCATTTTGCATTCAAGCTTCCTTTTGATCGAAACTCTATTAATATATGCAATCAATTGAGATGGTTTAATTTGGAAAATTTGAAAACAAACGGATTGTATCTTATTTTTAGATCACAATATATCTCATAATTAGCTTCTATACATATATATATATATATAAGACTGGAGGGAGTAATTTTGTTTCTAAAATCTACCAGTTAACTGCACACACCAAAAGTATTTTTTAATAGTTTGCATTGAATATTATTATATTAAATCATTAATATAAGCTTCAGTTGATTTTTTTTTGAAAGATTAAGAATGTTAAATAACCTTATATATTATTCATTTTTAGATTTATTTTCTTGACTTATAAATTTATATATATAATCTAATGTATGTGTATATGTATTTCAATATATATATATATAATCTCCAAATAAAGATTCAACTGCATATTATATTAAAAAGTTGAGATAATAATATCCAATGCAAACTATCAAAGAACACTTTAGCAAAATAGTCATATACTTTTATAAATAACAAAATTAATTAAGTTACATCTCACATTTTTCATTAACATTCAATATTATAAATTGATTTGTTATTCATTTGGCATCTTAAATTATTTTTCAGTAATTTTTTGTTCATCCAATACCTTTAAATATTTTTTCTACACTCAGTATTTTAAGTTTACGGTACTAATTACTTTTGAGAAAATACTTAACAAGTAAAATTGAACCAAAGACACTAGAATATGAATGTTGCTAAAAGTACTTAAAAAAATGGTGGATGAATCTCAAATTTGTTTAAAACCTGGGTTAATGAGTACATTTTTTTCCGAAAGTTTTTCCTTTTGAAGCAGTGTTACTCTGTTCTGTTACCTTGAAAGTTTTAAAATTAACATTGACGGTTAACAATTTTAATAATAAGGAGCAACATCACTCCTAAAAAAATACTTTAAGGGCAAATTTATACATTAACATTTAAGATATTGAAAATATTTTATAGTGTTGAATCCAATTTAGTATGTTTTTTAAATCATCCATAAATTTTTGACGAAAGGAGTATAAATTTGGGGGAGAGAATAAATTTTGGTTGTAATATATCCTATTTATAAAGTTCGACTAATTGAATTGCATAGGCAAAATAGTTCATTAAAATTGATTAACTATAATAAATATATTATAAAATTATATATAAATGTGGATGTCCATAAAACACTTTGGATTCCACTTACGATCCTCTCCTTCTAAATGCCAAATCCCATAACTTCCAACCCCTTGGATTCCTTATGCATAATGTCACATTCTTATAACCTTCCATGCTTTTATGTATATCATAATGTGGATTAATCCTGTGTTTATGTCATTTTGACTCTTTGAAGGATTTGGTGCCTATAAATAGAGTTGTAATACAAAGGGATGGTTGTACTTGGAATCATATGGAATGAGATATGCTCTCTCGCTTCTTCTCTCAATTTCCTCTTCTACTATTCTCTTCTTCTACTTTCCAACTCTTTTATTTTATAACACGTTATCAGCACGAAGCTCTACCAAAGGCGTATTTTCTTATCGTTGTCTTAGAAATTTCTTCTTCTTCTTCTTCTTCTTCCTCCTCTTCTTCTATTATATTTTCTTTGATCCATATGTCTATGATAATCTAAACCATTATATGGAATTAAAAATATTCTTTTACCGATTGTTTTATACATCGGGTTCCATGGTTAAGATTGGAGATTATTGTTACTTCATTTTAATATCTTCACAAATTTTTTTATTTATATTATATTATGTGGTTATTTTTATTTTATGCCGTTATATTATATTTATATTTCATTTGTTTATTTACTTATTTAGCTATTTTATTTCATGTTATATTCTATTATTTATTTGTGCTATTTATTTATATTATTACATCTATACCTTTTTATTTATTACTCATGCGCACACACACATATATGCCATATTTATAAATTTGGGGGAGAGAATAAATTTTGGTTGTAATATATCCTATTTATAAAGTTCGACTAATTGAATTGCATAGGCAAAATAGTTCATTAAAATTGATTAACTTTAATAAATATATTATAAAATTATATATAAATGTGGATGTCCATAAAACACTTTGGATTCCACTTACGATCCTCTCCTTCTAAATGCCAAATCCCATAACTTCCAACCCCTTGGATTCCTTATGCATAATGTCACATTCTTATAACCT